>JASDDO010000010.1:97318103-97452375 GCA_030015575.1 Agapanthus africanus | reverse complement strand
ACTGAATGTCAGTCACAGGCATTGTCTTTAACCTCAGTGGAGGGAAGGTATGTTGGAAGAGTTTCAAGCT
Organism: Agapanthus africanus; assembly: GCA_030015575.1. Taxonomy (NCBI): domain Eukaryota; kingdom Viridiplantae; phylum Streptophyta; class Magnoliopsida; order Asparagales; family Amaryllidaceae; genus Agapanthus; species Agapanthus africanus. Next base: position 97,452,305 of record JASDDO010000010.1, on the reverse strand, counting down.
AGATACCGTGGCAAACTAGACGACAAAGGTTGGTGACATCGCTATCAAAGATGCTACCAAAGAGGCAGTCTGGGTGTATATTTGTTCATGAGATGAACAAGGTTCCTACCATTGTGTGACAATAGAGGTGTGGCTTTGGCCCAGGAACCCTGGTCCCATCAGTGACCCAGACATATTCTAAAGGCAATATCACCTGATCATGGAGATGGCTGATCTCCAGGGAGATCGAGGTTAGGAGAGTAGACTCAGAGGACAACACGGCGGATCCACTTACAAAGGCCTTTTCCCATAGAGAGACTTTTATGGGATGGTTGAGTATGAGATACTATAACCGCTGCTATATGATGGCCCTAGTGCAAGTGGGAGATTATTAGTTGTATGTATGCCGTAGAGACCATTATTGTACATGAGATGTATATAATAGTGGATGCTGGGACATATATAGGGAGGACTTTCTTGCTCGACATGAGAGTACGCTATCTGGTTGCTCTTTATCTTAACATGTACACTTATTGTCTCTCTGTTACATGTTGATAAAGCCCTTAGAATGTGTACTCGACTTCCAGGATTATGATGCAGATCATACTAGTGGGGCCTTGATAGTCCATGAGTACATCCTTCAATGTTCCTAGTCATGGGAATATCGAGACAGGGCATCGATATTCCAGAGTAGACTAGCGTATATCTTCTCGATCCATGTGATGGGCGATGGATGTTACCATATCCATTGGTGTTTGACATCAGAGATGGTATACGGGTGCTCAGTGGAGACTGGGTATACTGAACAGACTTGCCGAGAACTCCTAGATGGTATTATACCTCACGTCAGATGGCAGTTCTCTGGTGACACTGGTACAGCTTAGTCTGTCGACCCGAGATCGTCATAGAGTCTTGTGTGTCCCCCACCGTGCTTTGATTTCCACCCTACCATGGCTCTACTGAGTCATGCAAACAGGTGGTTTTTAGGTACAATCCCGAGTCACATGGAGGCAATGAGCGATAGGAGGGGATTCGTCTCTCCCGGTATTGGGGGTTGATGTTGCGCTATGCTCGACTGGCCATAACTGGAAATCCCTGGCCAGGGTTGATGTGATTTACTGGTAAGTGTTATCAGTAGTTTCATGACCGTTATGGACCTTATATTGGCATGACTTATCAAGCTACTGGGGTCTGACGTTTACCACCCCTAGGCAAGATATGCGACATATCAGACGAACAGACCGGACTGTGCGGTAAGTGTTACTGATCGGATTCGCAGGAGTGTGAGCAGGCTTGCTCGTTGATCTTTTGATCACTCAATACCCGGGTGGCCGTTACGTTTAGCAGACCGTGTGCGGTTTGTAGGTGTTTGATCTGATCACCACCTACTGCCGGCGTATTGACGAGTCTTTAGAGTCCTACACAGAGGTTTCCTGGCTCAGGCGAAACGAAATAGGAGCGCATATGAGATATGTGCGGGACCGAGAATAATACAAGTATGTGATACCGTATTCTATTCTCGCGATTTGTATCATTGGTCGGTTATATGCGATATAGCCGGGTTACTAAATCAAGTGTTGATTCGATATATTGATACACTAGATATTAGTCGGTTATATGCAATATGACCGGATCATTAAATCTGTTGATTTAATGATTTAATGTATAATTATATATATGATATATTACTTTACATTAACTAGTATTGGTTCACTTAAGATTATTTTCTCACTTGATGTGCACAAAATGTATATATATGATATATATTGATGTACATGAATTGTGTCATGCTAGATGATACATGCAAACTTGGGTGTGTGTAAGACTTACACCATGTTTATTTATAATTATGAGGGTTTTATTTATTTTAAGTATTTCAAAATGGTGGCTTTATTTGTCATGGCTTAAAGCTTCATGAAGCTTCAAGCTTCTTTGACAAAGTCTACACGCTTTGTTTTACTTAAGATATTTTGAAACCAAACCATTATATTAAACCATGGTTTAGTCTCTACAATAGTTAGTGGATGATACTAACTCACCCATGGTTGCATAATTATCATTATTCTTTTTCTCATTTTTCATTCTTACTTCTTCTTCTTCTTCTTCATCCAAAAGGAAAAGTTTTCTAGGTTTTTTCTAAGTGGTGAAAACAAGTAAGAAATCAAAATCTAAAGTGAATCCACTTCCTATTTCATCATCCTCTACTATAAGCCATTTAGTTTAGGGTGTTCTTTTCATAAAGTTCTTGACCTAGTGAAGAGTTAGCTTGAGTTTGAGTCACCTCGACGTAGATCATCTTCGGCCTCGAAGACTACGAGCCATCTTGTTCATTTCTCCGGGGAATTCTATACTAGAGTCCGGGAGTTCGATGATCGTAGCGAAGGGACGTCAACACGGAGCTTTAGAAGTGAAGGACCGGATCTATGAAGGTTGTATTTTTGTTCACTTCTCTTTGTGATGATAGATTACATGTTTGGTTACCCTAGTTTTTTAGCATGATTCTTAGTTTGATTGCTTAGCACCCCCTTGATTTTTTGTTGTGGCATGTGTGATGCTTGCAAACCCTAGGCTAGGTGCTAAGAAATCCCAACACACACACGAGACAAATGACGATCTCAGGTCGATAGACTAACCTGTACACATGTTACCAGGGAACTGCTATCTGACGCTAGGTATAAAACCAACTAGCATGTTCCCGGCGAGTCCGTCCGGTGTACTCATAACCCAATGAGCACCTGTATACGTCTTAGGTGAACCAACTGACACCAATGGCTTGTGAGACCAGCCACCGCCCCTCGTCGGGGTCTCGATCCGTATACACTAGTCTACTCTGGAGTATCGATGCCCTGTCTCGAAACTCCCTCGACTAGGGACCTTTTAAGGATGCGCTTATAGACCCCAGCTCCCACGTATATGACCGCCATCATACTGCTGGCAGTCAAGCAAGAATCCTATGGGCTCTATCAACGTGTAATAGTGACCTATAATGTCGCCTAAAGCATGTACACGATGATAAAGATAAACCAGATAGCATACCATCATCTCGAGGAAGACTGTTCTACCGGTATAGGTCCTCCCTCAATCATTGCAATCATGTACCCGCGATCCAATAATTGACTTTGAGGGCACTATATCCAACAAGAATAACCATCGAAGGAAGAGTAGTTTTATAAAGAAGATGCCATGGGATCACTCTGGATTGTAAAACCTGACAAATAAGAGCACCAAGCTCTGATACCAATTGATAGAATTCCTAGAAGGGGGTGAATAGGAATATACTACCGATATGCCTAAATAAAAAATTCTAAACTATACTTGCAAATACAAACCACAATTGAATAGCTAGGCAAAAGATAATCCAATAGAGATAGAGGCTATGCTAACTACTATTGTGCAACATAAACCACAAGCAAGCAACAATATCAAGTAATGAGCATATATATATATATATCATTCAATTTGTAAACTAATAAGCAAAAGAGATAAGAAATTGGAAACTCAAACACGGGAGATTTATAGTGGTTCGGGAGATCCCCTAGCCTACTTTCTTTAGACACATGAACCCGTTCTACTAAATACGTCTCCACCGAGACCACACGTTGTGCACCCGCAACTTCTTACACCCACTTCTCCACCGAGACAACACGTTATTCGACACATGAGCACTTCACTTTACAAGCTCTCCTCTCTTTCAAAGGCACCCTTGCACTCAAGGATTCTCACACAAAATATGGAAAACTTATCACTCTTCTCTCTTACAAAGACACTCTTGTATTCAAGAGTTCTCACAAAAAAAGAAGAAGAGGGTTATAATGAAGCACAATTACTCACAAAGGAGTTTCTCTTGAGCCCAACTACTACTCTAAGAAGTATGGATATTCAAATAGAGCTCTTAAATGTATATCAGAATGATTTGGATAAACAAATGAAAAAATCCTCTCAATTCTCACAAGAGATAAGATTTTTCTTTTCAATATCACTCAAGAATAAGCAAGTGAAAATCTGTGAGTGATTGATGCCAAAAATCCATAGCAAAAGTCTATTTATAGCCCCAATGAAAAACTAGCCGTTTCAAGTCAAAATCAAAATTGAACAGCGTCGACAGACGTCTGAAGAAGGTTTGGGCAGACGTCTGTTGCTAAAGGTAAAAGACCCCGACGGCTATATAATGACTATATTTTAAAAACTTTTCTAAAGCGAACGTCTGTCAAATATATCTACAGACGTCTGTAGTACATTTTGAGAGATGTCGGAAGAACAAAACATTTTCCAACTCGAGACTTTTTTTTTGGAAAAAAACTCTTAGGCAGACGCCTGGAGTTCAAGCAGGAAGATGTCTGAAGTTCAAAAATGCTATTTTGAAAACCTTCATTAGACGTCTGTCAAATTGACCTTCAGACGTCTGTTCTCTCTCTAGGTTTCTGATATTTCTAAATATCAGAAAAATCAACAGTGCACAGACGTCTCAATTTCAACGAGGCAGAGGTCTGGATAAGCACAAAAACAACAATTTAGGTTTTAAATAAATACAAAAACTTTAAACTCGGAAACCCGATGTTTGTAAAACTTTTGTGCATGCGTGTGTGAGTTTTTCAAGAGCTCTAAATAATATAACCATAATCGATCGAGTACTTACAAAGATTCCTATGTCGGTTATCGCAAATCTTTGATATCTTGAATCTTTAACGTTTTCGCCTCGAGCTCTCGAACCTTTGGTGCTTCGCTTGAACTTTTCTTTGATCGATTGATCTTCAATTGACTTTGACACTTGACGCTTCAAACTTGAACACGTCATTCTACTCACTTGCATCTTGAAGTCGATATTTTGATCTTCAAATCTCGGACTTGGCTTTGACGCATCACCATTGACTTGACTTCTTCCTTCATAGCTATTCGTATCTTGAATTCTTGAACCTTTATTCCTTGGCTAATTAGCTTCACGAAGCTTGAATATGAAAATTGGGAAGCTCACGTTCGTATCCTCCAACCTCCATTGGATTTGTCATTTAAGCTTAATTTGTTGGATATTTATGCCCTAGAGGCCATTATTGTATATGTATATATAGTGGATGCTTGGATATATGTATGTATAAGACAATCTTGCTTGATATGATAGTATGGTATTTGGTTTGTCTTTATCTTAACATGTGTATATGTTTTACTTGTTATTACGTATCGTTAATACATATTGATAAAGCCTGTAATATTCTTGCTTAACTACCAGCATTATAATGGTGATCATACATGGGGGGCTGGGTAGTCCATAAACACATCCTTAAATGTCCCTGGTCATGGGAGTATTGAGACTGGGCGTCAATATTCGGAGTAAATTGGTGTATACGTTTCTAGACCCCGACGAGGGGCGATGGTTGGTCCTACAGCTATTGGTCTTTAGCACCTAAGATTGTATATAGGTGCTCACTAGGGGTAAGTACACTGGATGGACTCGCTGATAATTTATAGATGGTACTATACCTATCGTCAGATAGCAGTTCTCAGGTGACATGAGTACAGATTAGTCTTTAGACCTGAGATCGTCATTTGTCTCGTGTGAGTTCTCACTGTACTTAGATTACTACTCTATCATGGCTCTACTGAGTCGTGCAAACAGGTTTTAGTTGGGTACAGTTCTGAGCCACATAGAGAAAGTGAGTGATTGTTGAGGATTTATCTCTCCCGGTATAAGGAGTCGATATCGTACTATGTTCGGTTGGCCAACACCATAAGACCTTAGCCAAGGGAGTTGGAATTTACTGATAGTTAGATCAGTAGTTTTACGAATTGGTCCTGAGCCACATCGGCATGAATTACTGGGTTATTAGGGTCTAACATTTACCAACCTCTAGACCAGGTATGCAATACTCATAGACGAAGAGGCCAGACTGTACGGAGATTATCACGGATAGACTCAGTAGGAGTTCGGATGAGCTTGCTCATCGGCCTTCCTTTTCGACAGGTACCTGGGTAACCGTTACGTTTAGCTAGTGCCGCTGACGTGCTTGTGGTTAAACCCACTGCCAGCATACTGTCGAGTCTTTAGTGTCCCACACAGATGGTTTCTCTAGTTCAAGCGAAATGATATAGCGGCCATATTTTGATACGTGTAGGGTTTCGATCAAATGAGTTTACTAGCTACCCGGACTTTTGATCGGACTGTTGATAATACTAGCCGGCTTAGGATTAAGCCGGATTATTAAATCAGGTATTGATTTAATAATTTACATATATATATTTCGATATGTGTATTCTAGTATTATGTTCATTGTATTATTCCATCTCTTTGTGTAGTTTTATTTTGATACGAATACGTGTATGTATATATGGTAGAATATATTCCGTATTTATATGGAAAAACATTCTAGAAGGAGGACATCTCATCATTTATTTTCCATTTTTTTGTAAAATGAAAATGAGGTATAAAGAGAAAGTGAGGTGAGAATGGTGAGAACCATACTTGAATAGTATTGACAAATGAATTGTATATTCATTTATGCAAACTATTCAACAATGGTTGATATATTTTATTTGTAAAAAAATCTTTATAAAAAGCCATGGTTGATTTTTTCTCACATAAGTTTTTCTCATTTTCACCATTTGCTTCCCTTTCCTCACTTAGCTCTTTTCTTGAGCTCCTCCTTCTTCTTTCTCCCTACCCTTTCATGTGTTGAGAATCAAGGATGGAAGCGAGATAGAAAAATACTAGAACAACACTACTAAATCTCTAAGCACTCTAGACTAGCAACCTAGGGTGTTTAGTTGCTCTACTTGATTATTTGTGCAGAGCTTGAGCCATGAACCATATCCCTCTGGTGGATCATATTTGATGGAGGAAGATCGCCAATCAAGCTCAATCAAGAAGACCACAAGGAGCTAAGGAAGAGGAAATGAAGACCGAAGGACTTGATCTTTTGGTATAACCCTCTTCCATAGTAGCTAAAAACTTTTTGTTGTTGTCTAGTTCATGTGTTTAGTTTAGATTCTAGGGTTTGTAGTTTCTAACGCCTTTAGATTTTTTGTTTTTCATTCCGCATAGGACACGGTTGTGGCGGCTAGGGCGCTAGGAACTTTAACATGGTATCAGAGCTACTAGGCAAGGATGCCGACACATGGAGGGTTCTTACTGTATGGCAATAGTGGCGAAGCACAAGTTCTTACCTCCAGGATGCCCCGTGCGGTTATTTGTTTTGGCGGATTGTAGTCCTTCGTGAGGGGACTACGTAAAAAGTAGCTACTGAGGGACCTATGGGCGCCACGGCCAGTTTCCAATACGCTGACAGCCCCTACATGGTATCAGAGCCACCCAAACATATAAACTAGTTATTTACGAGATTTAAATTCTACTGTTTTCGTCGTGCAAAAACTGCCGAAAAAAATAGTTCCAAAATCCAAGTTTTAAGATGTTTGCACACCCCGCGGGCTTACGGTTTAGACCGATAAGCCGCAGAGTGTTGCGTGTGTACCCCATGGATCACCAGGGGTAGGGGACCAAAGGTCGGGCCCACCCCCCAATACCTCCATGAGGTGGACTTTGGGGGTGGGGACTCGAGACTACCCCAAAAGGGTAGTCTCGGGTATGCCTACCCCTGTGGGCCACCTCGTGGTGGCCCCCGGGGGTGGTTGTTGGATATAGTGCTCTCAAGACAATTATTGTAATTGCAACTAGGGGATTATGATAATTGAAAGAGCACCTATACAACTAGAACAGTCTTACTCAAGATGATAGTATGCTATCTGTTTTGTCTTTATCATCGTGTGTATATATTTTACTTGTTAATACATGTCGGTAATAAATAATGATAAAGCCTGTAGGATCATTTCTTGACTACCAGCATTATAATGGCAATCATTTATGTGGAAGCTGGGTGGTCCATAAGCACATCTTTAAATTTCCCTAGTCGAGGGAGTATCGAGACTGGGCATCGATACTCCGGAGTAGACTAGTATATACTTTTCGAGACCCCGATGAGGGGGCGGTGGCCAGTCTCATAAGCCATTAGTGTTGAGTTACCTAAGATAGTATGCAGATGCTCACTGGAGGTGAGTACACTGAACGGACATGCCGAGAACTTCTAGATGGTATTATACCTATCGTCAGATGGAAGTTCTCTTGTGGCATGAGTACATGTTTGTCCTTTGACCTGAGATTTTCATTTATCTCGTGTGAGTTCCCACTGTACTTAGATTACTACCCTACCACTGCTCAAAGGAGTCATGCAAATAGGTTTTAGTTGGGTACAGTCCCAAGCCACATGGAGGCAGTGAACAATCGTCAGGGATTCGTCTCTCCCGGTATTAGAAGTCAATGTCGCGCTGTGTTGGGTCAGCTGTCACCATAAAATCCTTAGCCAAGGTGGATGAGATTTACTGATGTGATATCAGTAGTTTCTCATTGGGTGATAAACTTCAGACCAGCATGACTTATAGGGTTAGTAGGGGGTTTGACGTTATCTACCCCTTAGACCCGGTTTGTGATTATCTCAGACGAAGAGACCGGACTGTACGGAGATTGTCAAAGACAGGCTCAGTAGGGGTATGGATGAGTTTGTTCGTTGTCCTTCCTTTCGCTTAATAACTGGGTTGTCGTTACGTACAATTAGTGCCGCTGACATGCTTGTGGTTAAACCCACTGCCAGCGTATTGACGAGTCTTTAGAGTCCTACACAGAGGGTTTTCCCAGTTCAGGCGAAATGATGTAGTGGCCGTATATTTATATGTGCAGGGTTCCGATTAAGTAAGTGTACTAGCTACACGGACTTTAATCAGGCGGATGATAATACTAGCTGGCTCAGGATTAAGCCGGATTATTAAATCAAGTTTTGATTTAATAATTTACATATATATTTCGATATGTATATTCTAGTATTATGTTCATTGTATTTTTCGATCTCTAGGGTATTCGTATTTTGATATGAATACGTGCTTGTATTTGCGAGGACGTATTCTTGTATTCATACAAGAATACTTATGAAAGGAGAACATCTCATTTGTGTTGATTTTCTACTTTTAGAAAATAGATATTATGAAATGAGGTGGAGGGGAAAAATGGTGGAGGGTATGGGCAAATGAATTATTATTTCATTTGCTTATACTATTCAAGCATGGGTTGCATTTTAAAACTGGAAAAAATCTTTTAACAAAATAAAAATTTGTATGCTTGAATCAAATGATGAAAATTCATTCTACCATTTTGGTTTTTTCTCTCCTCAAGAGCTCTTCCTTCTTCTTCTTCATTATCTTCTATACTCTCATGAGTTGAGAATTGATTGATTCTATTTTAGAGTGTATAGTAACCGCAATCAATAACGGTGTCGCATGTAGCTAGCCGTGATGAATACGGGTCGTCCTCAGGGATACATGGAATTTCTAATCTTGTTTTAGACGAGTTGATTAGAGTAAAAGAAGAATAGTTTCTAGATCTACGTCGAAATACTGATGTAGAATATCTATAAAGAAGATGTGTTGTAGGGTTCGTTAGGATTTAGTAGTCATGGATGACTAATAAAGATAACTCCTTTTATCTATTGATAGATTTAAGACTAGATTGATAGCAATGAATGAGGATTAGGGTTCTTGGAAGAAACTAGGGTTTCCACTCTATTGATCCTTGTCCTTTCATTGATCTCTATTCATGTCTAGCCCTTAACAACTGTTAATCTGATCTCAAATCGCGGTCAAGACTAGCAATGAATTGGTAGCTCGCCCGATAAGGATGTTAATGATTCTTTTGCTAAAGTTTATAAACTTCATAAGACTTAAAAGAAGTTAAAATATTTTCTCATCCATTGTTCTACCCTAATCCTACGAACCCTATCAAGCGGAGAATTACTCGCGCATGATGGAGATAAAAGAAGAACAGATAGAGAATGAGATCATAATGCAAATACAAAAATTAAATACTAACTAATTAAACTAATGATCTACCTTTATTAATCAACTTCACAATTACAAAACTTCGAGTTTAGATTACAAGAGGAAGAAGAAGTTGCTCTCGATTTTTGCTTCGTAGAAAGTAGATGCTCCGTCGAATCTCACGTCGCCTTATCACGTCGAATCGCGGACCTGTCGTAGATCACTTGTTCTTTGACGGTGATTTTCTTCGTGTAAAAGGTGATGATTTCTAAGTTTAGCCCTCGGTCCTTTAAATAGTCCCCAAACCAGAAACTTTAGATCCCAAGAATTAGGGTTTGTTGTTGCAAATCTAACATAAAAATCCCAAACCCTAATTTGCTGAAATGGCCACGGATCCGCCTCTTATTGTAGCTTTTGGCCGCGCAACCGCGGTGTCATGGAGGAGTTAGGGCTTCAAAATTCTGTGACCTCTTCATAGTGACACATGGAGATTTATTTGATATCTGTAATCTTCATATCTTTTCTAAGTCTCTGCCAGTATTGATTCTTCGATTTTATTTAACTTTATTGGCAGATTTTTGATTCCCGATATCTTGATATCTCGATCTCCTGACCTGAGCCAACTCATGCACAATATCTCTATGAATAATCTTAGTAATATTTGTTATAGAGATATTATTTGATATGATATGCATAATAAAAAATATTATATAAATATTATATGCATATATTTTCCTTTATAATGTTAATTATAATATATAAACATATGACAATAGTTATTTTTACAAATAAATCCAAATATGTTCTATATTTATAATAACCCTTTTAGATATTTAAGAAAAGTATGGAAAATGATATATCAAAAGTGTGATATTTTCGACTGAACAAATACCCCCAAATTTAACTTTGATCGTCCCGAGCAAACTATTTATTCAAGAGAGGGAGAAAAAGAAAAAGAAAAAGAAAAAGAAAAACCTGAGTAGCACACTTTCATAGGCAACACGATTGCACTGAGCACGTGCAACAAGCCGTTAAACCTCTAGGTGTCCCTAGTAAGAGGAGTGTTGTCTCATGAGGGTTTTTAGCGGATTACACCCACAAAATTCTATAATAAAATAAAGAAGATGAAAATTACGTACAAAGATAAGAACTATAAAAGAAAGAACTTGAAAATAAGAGTTTCCAACCACACCAGTTTTTCAGTTGCCATGAGCCCTATCTTAATAGTAGTGAAAAAATGTCAGAAATCACATCATCCCTCAATGAAATATCACTTTTAATCTTCCTCCCTACCATTCATCCAAAAATCGATCATATACCCCTACGTGTGTGTAAAATACATCCCTACACTTAGAGAATTCAATTCAAGCTATCATACTCTTGTCCATCTTCCAAAGTACTTTATAGTCGATGAATAATTTCGATGAAATTTCTCACACATCCTTCATGCGACCGTTAATACTTCTTAAGGTACTAACCAACCGATTACAAAATGTGCTCGCGCATTTAGGCGTAATATCCTCGTCTTGCAACACCTAAGGCTTAGCAGTGGCTCCCAAACCAGTTGGTCTAAAGCACTAGGTGATAAAGCACCCTCGCTATATTTTTTTTATGCTGCCTTAAGCAATTACAAAACCATTTTTCATTTTTTTCTTCACCACTTATACTTTTATTTTTCTTCATACCAAGGTTTTTAGACAAGAGCATTTCAAGGTATCCTCTACTATCCCAAGTTTCAAGATGTGTGACAGTGCATATAGTAGGGTATCAATGTTCAAAAGTTTAGACTCAAGAATAGGGACTATTTTTCAGACTTATTTTTATCCTCAGATTAGTAATTTCCTTTATCTTATTAACCCTTGGGACAACGGCTCATAACTACTTATTACTAACTTCGTTTAAGAAAACATCTAACTTTCTTGCTTTTCTTAAACTATTCCTATCTTTCATATGTAAATTTTCACTTCTAAACTTTCATTATCAAATTTTTTTTTGTGCTTATATATAGTATAATGCAAAATAATGTATGAATAAGCACAAACCTCTCCCAAACCTGTTTGCAGCAGTGCCCTCACTGATATCATTCATTAAGCCTAAAAAAACTGTAGACTTAGGAGGAAAAGTTAGTAACTGGGATATGAATTAATGACAGTGAAAATCTCCCCCAAACTTATTTTTGGCTCACAATTTAGTAAAAATTTTCTTTTCGTGCAAGAGCCAAAATATTTTTCTTCCCCCCAAACTTGAGCAAAATAGTATTAAGCATTTAAAATTATGAGGGGGGGTTAAAGTTATTGGTCAATATAAAGATTTACAAAGACCAAAAGTCAACACCAACCATTCAAATATTTTATCGATGTAACACACTGGTTGGTAGAAGATCATGTCACCTATCGACGTGAAGAAGTAGAGAGGGGATAAGGGGTGGAATAGAACGGGTTTACGTCTCGGTTTATAGAGACGAAAAAATGATGGTGGATTACTCGCATTCTCGGTATTGATAAGAAGAAGGGGTGGTGGTTCAACTTCTTTGGGGTGGGGTTGATTCATCACAACGCCCATGTTTTCTAAGAATGCGAGTTCTTCAGCGAAGATTTCTTCAAAACTTTCATCGATATCCCGAATAATAATCTCATCAGAAAGAATAGGATGATACTCGAACTCCATAAAAGGTTCATAATAAGCGTTAGATGTTGACCCGGACAGCTCGATAGAAGGGTCCGTATGTGTATAATAAATAGCAGGGTCAAACAACAATGTACTAGCAGAGTCAAGATCAGAATCGTGAAGCTGTTCAAATTCGTTGCTGTCGGAATTTATCGCTTCGACAGAAAATACTTGAGCATAGGGTTCGGAGGGTTCACTTCCCAACTTGTAAATGTTAAGCTCCATTGACATCTTTCCGAAGGATAGGGTCATAGAGCCATTTTGACAATTGATTATTGCGTTGGAAGTCGAAAGAAAAGGTCGACCTAAAATCATCGGAATTTGGTTTCGTGGGTTCTCCACAGGCTGCGTATCTATAACGATAATGTCCACAGGGAATATAAATTCTCCGACTTTGATTAACACGTCCTCTAGCTCACCCCTAGGTTGGGTGATAGATCGATCTGCTATCTGAAGAGTTCAGTGCGCCGGTTTTAACTCTCCGATCCCTAATTGCTCATACACAGAATACGGAAGCAAGTTAACACTAGCACCTAAATCGAGTAGAGCACGATTGATAGTTTTACCCCTAATAGAAATAGCTATGGTAGGACTTCCTGGGTCCGTTCGTTTCTTGGGTAACTGTTGGGTAAAAACAGTGCTTACATTACTCGCTAAGAAAACTTTTTTAGGCACTTGAATTTTTTTCTTCCTAGTGCACACGTCCTTTAGGATTTTTGCATAAGACGGAATTTGTTGAATAGAATTTAGGAGAGGAATATTTATGTTAACTTTCTTAAAATGTTCCACAAACTTCTTCATTTGTGGACTGAGTCTGTTGCCTCTTAACCTGTGTGGATAAGGAGCTTTATCAATAAGGGTTGGGTCCAACATTGGAGAAGATTGTGGGCATAGAATGGATCCCAGAATTGGAGTTGGGATCCTTTTAGGTTGACTTGAGGAAGTGGGCGGAGGGTTCGAGCCTTAGGGAAAACGGAGAATAGGCTCGGAAGAAGGTGGACTAGACGAAATAGGGTTAGAAGTAGAAACCGGGGTTTCAATTGATTCCTCTTCATCAACCTGTTCACCGACTTGATTGTTCAGCACTCTTCCCGATCTCAACGTGGTAACGACACTCATATTATAACTTTGTGAGTGGTCAGGATTCGGTATAGATTGAGATGGAAGTTTCCCTTTTTCTCTCGCACTCATCGCGACATTTATCCGTGCAAGTTGTGCTTCTATTGATTTTATACTTTCACCATGGGAGGTTGTGGTCTGCGTTAACGTTTGGATAGAAGACTTTAATTCATCCGTCATTTTCATGGAATATTTAATGAGTGTCGAGTGCAGAGGGTTTATCAGTACCGGCAAAAGAATTTTTATAAGGATCAAAGTTGTTGGCCGGGTTTTGCAAAGGTTGCGGTTGAAAGGGGTGCTGACTCTGTGGTGGTGGTTGATGTTTCTGTGGAGGAGGTCTTTGATAGTTGCTTGGGAACTGGTTTTGATTTTGAGTTTGGTTTTGGTTCCAAGCAAAATTAGGATGATTCCACCATCCCTGATTGTATATAGAAGAATAAGGATCGTTTTTAGGTCGTTGCTGAAAAGCAGCATTAGTTTGTTCTTGACCTTGAAACGGAGGATTCAAAGGACATTCTTCCGTCAAATGTGATGGGTTAGAACAGCAACCACACACGGTTTTGGGGAGCGTAAATTGGTTTAGGGAGGCTGAAAAGACTTTTTTATCTATAGCATCGAGTTTTCTTTGTATCGCGGCCATTTCGGCTTTCACTGCGATGGAAATATCGAGCTGATGGATACCTCCCCTAGACGATGTAGGTCTAACGCTTTCCCACTATAAAGTTTGTTCAGCGAGATCTTCCAGAAATTGCCAAGCTTCACCATCATCTTTAGACAGGAAATAACATTGACACATGGTTTCAAGCATCTATTTTGTTGCTGGATCAACACCCTCATATATAATGCGACAAAGGTCCCATTTATTGATTCCGTGATGAAGGCATTGTAGAAGAAGATCCTTAAACCGTTCAAAACATTTCCAAAATGGTTCATTGGGAAGTTGGGTGAACTGGTTAATCTCGCTTTGAACGTGGGCGGTCTTATGATTGGGATAAAATTTCTTAAGGAATGCTACAACGAATTCATCCCATTTGGCAATAGAATGTGCGGCAGTGTTATAAAACCATTTTTCTGCTAGATCGCACAAAGTAAAATGGAGAAGACGTAATCTCATAGCATCCACAAAAAGTTGTGACGTGCCCATCATTACGCATATGTTTTCGAATTTGTTTATAAAAACGTATGCGTCTTCGGATTCAAGCCCGTGAAATTTGGGCAAAAGTTTCATGAAGCGGGGTTTAATTTTAAAATTATCCCCATTGGCTGGTGGAATAGACAGACAAGTAGGAAGGGGTCCGCGCATGGGGTAGCATCTTTCTTGCAGAGAGATGCACGGTGGATTATGTGCACCTATGGGTGGTGGCAGGATGGTGGTGGTAAATTCTGATGGAGAACCGTCCATCACGAATGTGGTGGGTGGAGGGGGAAAAAGGAGATGAAGAAGTACCGACTTCGGAGTCGATAGCAGAAACGCGGACAATACGGGCACTAGGATCCCGTGTCCAGCCGAGCATGCACTAAGAGGGTTTAGCGCACGTTGCAGCGTGTGTGAGAACTTAATAATTGGTTTGTTTTGAAAAGTGTCGGATGTGAGACAAATCACAAAAAATGCACAAACAACCCTAGAACTAAGGTTACCTAGGTCAAGTCTCTAGACCGCTCCTAGACTTCCAAAAGATAAGCCGCAGGATCAATCATCTACCACTTCTTTATAACTCTTGTGGCCAGGTAAGTGCCAGGTAAGTGGGAGGTATCCGCTATACGAATTACCGAAAATAGCGGGCCTAATTAAGTAACCACTTTCCTAGACACACTTCCTTAGACACCATAAAAGAAATGCGGATAAGCGATAGATTACCCATGACCTTCCTCTGTCCTAATTGAGCGCGACGGTCCTTAGAGTCTTGGTCTAGAAATTTTTTAATTAATGTAGGGTGATGCCGATGCTCGTTTTGTGATTTGTGGGGCCTAGAAAGGGTGATGAAATACCCACCTAATCTGAATTGTGGTCTTTCCCCTTACAGTCCGTATTAAAAATATGCAAAAACAAAACAAAACAAGCAAAAGGTTTTTTGAGCGGCGAAATTTGCAAAGAATCCTGCAGAAAAATATATTATAGGATTTTCAGAGGAGAGAGAAAGAGTTGAGGAATATACCAGAGAAGTTTGGATGCACGAACCCTCAAGACCGCCGCGGTTCCGCCGCCAAAATGCCCTTGTTGCCGCGGTTCCGCCGTACAGTTAAGGGATCGTTTGAAAATTTTTGCTACAGTGGCCTCCTTTGTTCCTCTGGTCCTCTCTGAAAGTCTCTGAATCTCAAATTCCTCATTCAAGTGACTCCAGATTCCCTCGCAAAAATCGTACACTAATCGTTAAAATACACAATTTGCTGTTTTATTTTATTTTTATGATTTGGATCGAATAAGAATTCAACATGAATAGTAAGAAAAAAAATTACGCACGTATCCCAAGCAACGATGCCATTTGATTGATTCAATTTTAGAGTGTGTAGTAACTGCAATCAATAAGGGTGTCGCGTGTAGCTAGCCGAGATGAGTACGGGTCATCCTCAGGGATACGTAGAATTTCTAATCTTGCATTAGATGAGTTGATTAGAGTAAAAGAAGAAAGGAGAATAGTTTCTAGATCTATGTCGAAATACGGATGTACATCTATAAAGTAGATGACTTGTAGGGTTCGTTGGGATTTAGTAGTCATGGATGACTAATAAAGATGACTCCTTTTATCTATTGATATATTTAAGACTAGATTGATAGTGATGAATGAGGATTAGGGTTCTTGGAAGAAACTAGGGTTTCCACTTTATTGATCCTTGTCCTTTCATTGATCTCTATTCATGTCTAGCCCTTAACAAAAAACTGTTAATCTGATCTCAATTCGCGGCCGAGACTAGCAATGAATTGGTTGCTCACCTGATAAGGAAGTTAACGATTCTTTTGCTAAAGTTTATAAAGTTCATAAGACTTAAAAGAAGTTAATATATTTTCTCATGCATTGTTCTATCCTAATCCTACGAACCCTATCAAGCGGAGAATTACTCGCGCATGATGGAGATAAAAGAAGAACAGATAGAGAATGAGATCATAATGCAAATACAGAAATTAAATACTAACTAATTAAACTAATGATCTACCTTTATTAATCAACTTCACAATTACAAAACCTTTGAGTTTAGATTACAAGAGGAAGAAGAAGTTGCTCTCGATCTCTGCCTCGTAGGAACTAGATGCTCCGTAGAATCTCACGTCGCCTTATCACGTCGAATCGCGGACCTGTTGTGGATCACTTGTTCTTTCACGGTGATTTGCTTTGTGTAAAAGGTGATGATTTCTAAGTTTAGCAATCGGTCCTTTAAATAGTTCCAAAACCAGAAACTCTAGATCCCAAAAATTAGGGTTTGTTGTTGCAAATCTAACATAAAAATACCAAACCCGAATTTGCTGAAACGGCCACGAATCCGCCGCTTAATGTGGCTTTTGGCCACGCAACCGCAGTGTCATGGAGGAGTTAGGGCTTCAAAATTCTGGGATGTCTTCATAATGACACATGGAGATTTATTTGATGTCTGGAATCTTCATATCTTTTCTGAGTCTCTGCTAGTATTGATTCTTCGATTTTATTTAACTTCATCGGCAGATTTTCGATTCCCGACATCTCGATATCTCGATCTCCTGACCTGAGCTAACTCATGCACAATATCTCCATGAATAATGTTAGTAATATTTGTTATAGAGATATTATCCTAACCATTTTATATGATATTATATTTTAAGAATATTGATTAAGGATATTTGATATGATATGCATAATAAAAAATATTATATAAATATTATATGCATATATTTTCTTTTATAATGTTAATTATAATATATAAACATATGACAATAGATATTTTTACAGATAAATCCAAATATGTTCTATATTTATAATAAACGGCTTTAGATATTTAAGAAAAGTAAAGAAAATGATATATCAAAAGTGCGATATTTTCGACTGAACAAGAATCATGAAGATAAAAAGAGAAAGAAAAATACTAGAACACTACACTACACACTAAGTATCCTAGATTAGCAACCTAAGATCTTTAGTTACTTCATTTGATGAAATTGAAGTTTGGACTTGGTTCCCTCGGGTGGATTATCTTCGACAAATGAAGACCGTCGGACAAGCTCGATCTAGGAGCCTCGAGGAGCTCAAGAAAAGGATCGGAAACGAAGGACACGACTACAAATATTGTAACCCTAACCGAGTAGTTAAATCTTTGTCTTTAGTTTGCTAGTTTTAAGCATATGGATGTATTTTGCGATTTAGTTGGTTGTGCTTGCATTAAAATTTATTTTTGTGCATTCCGCTTCACTACGACCATCGTAGAGTGAGCAAAACCCACTTTTAGTGGTTACCCCCCTAGGGCCCCTAGGCGACAGTTAATTTTGGGTACTTCGCTTCCGCGAAGGTTCGGGGTAGTTTCGAGTTCGTTTCTACTCCCGGATTGGCTTAAAACGATGGAATTTTGGGACTTAGTGTTTAGTTGAAAATATTGAACTTTTGATATAACATTTTCCTTACTTTCCTTAAATATTTAAAAGTGTTTATTATAAATATAGAACATATTTGGGTTTATCTGATAAATACTATTTACCATATGTTTATATATTATAATTAACATTATGAAGGAAAATATTTGCATTTTATATTTATATAATATTTTAGTAATTAAAAGATGCATAGCATATCAAATATTCTTAATCAAGTTTCTTAAAAATTTATTACCATATAAAGTGATTAAGATACTCTCTCTAATTTAATAAATAGTACTAACATTATTTATGAAGATATTGTGCAAGATTTAGCTCAGGTCAGGAGGTCAAGATTTTGAAGATGTCAGGATAAAAATAATCTGCCAAAACCGTAGAATCAATACTGACAGAGACTCAGGAAATATTCTAAGAATCCAAGTACGGAAAAGATCTCCACGTGTCAACAAGAGGCCACACAAGAAAATCCAAACCCTAACTCCTCTATAGCGCGGCGCTTCCGCAGCCAATGTGCCATAAATGCGGCGGATCCGCGACCAATTGGTGGCCATAGGATCTGTGATTTTGGAAATTGGATACTTATGGCAAGTCTAAATCTATAAGATCTAGGGTTTTTGATTTGAGGGCTATATAAAGGATCGGGGGCTAAAGTTAAAACTCATCACCTATTACACGAAGCAAATCACCGTCAAAGAACAAGTGATCCACGACAGGTCCGCGATTCGACGTGATAGGGCGACGTGAAAATCGACGGAGCATCTACTTTCTATAAGGTAGAGATCGAGAGAAACTTCTTCCTCTTATAATCTAAATTCGTAGGATTTGTACTTGTGAAGTTGATTAATAAAGGTAGATCATTTTGTTTAATTATTTATTTTCTCTATTTTTACTTTCTGCATTTTAATTATGATCTCATTCTCTATCCTTTCTTTTTCTTCTTACAACATGCGTGAGTAATTCCTAACTTGCTAGGGTTCGTAGGATTGGGGTAGAACAATGGATGAGAAAATATTTTAACTTTTTTTACATCTTATGAAGTTTATAAACTTTAGCAAAACAATCGTTAACATCCTTATCGGGCGCGATACCAATTTATTGATATTCTCGACCATGATTTGAGATTAGATTAACGATTGTTTTGTTAAGGGCTAGACATGAATAGAGATCAATGAAGGGACAAGGGTCAATAGTGGGGAAACCCTAGTTTCTTCCAAGAACCCTAATCCTCACTCATCACTATCAATCTAGTTTTAAATCTATCAAAAGATAAAAGGAGTCATCTTTATTAGTCATCCATCAACTACTAAATCGTATGAACCCTATGAGCATTTTCCTTATAAAATCTATATCCGTATTTAAAATAGATCTTAAAACTATTCTCCCTCTTTTCATTCAACTCGTCTAAAGCATGATAAAGGTTTCACGTTTCCCTGAGGACGACCCGTACTCATCTCGGCTAGTTACGAGCGACCCTAATTCTCTAATTCGATTCTTGTTTAGTATAACTTAGCACTCTAGATTTTTTAAAATTGCATACTTGATTCTTGTATAAACTTAGTAGAGGTGCTAAGACATACTTTCAAATAATACATGAGATAAAGCCCAAAGGATCTTTGCTTGACTACCAGGATTATGATAAGGATCATACCAGTAGGGCCTGGTAGTTTATAGGCACATCCTTAAATGTCCCTAGTCGTAGGTGTATCGAGACAGGCATCGGTACTCCAGTTTAAACTAGTGTATATGTTTCATGACCCTGTACAGGGCAATGGTTGATCCTATAGCCATTGGCGTTTGACACTGATGATTGTATACAGGTGCTCATTGGATGAGTTTCACTGGACGGACTCGCCGAGAACTCCTATTTGGTATTATACCAATGTCAGATAGCAGTTCTCTGGTGATATGAGTACAGGGTAGTCCCTAGACCTGAAATCGCCACAGTGTCTCGTGTGTGTTCCCACTGTACTTTGATTACTACCCTACCACGGCTCTACTGAGTCGTGCAAGTAGGTTTTAGTTGGGTACAGTCCCGAAGCACATGGAGGCAGTGAGCAGTCGAGGGAATTCGTCACTCCCGGTATTGGGAGTCGATATCACACTGTGCAGGACACGACTATAACCAGAAGTCCGTGGCTACAGCAGTAGAGATAAACTGGTAAGTGTTACCAGTTGTTTCTCTTTGGTTATGAGTGCTCTGTCAGCACGACTTATCGGGTTATTGGGGGTCTGACAGATTCCACTCCCCAGACCCGGTATGTGATACTCATTGATGAAGTGACCGAACCGTATGCTGACTGTCATTTATAGACTTTGTTGGGTCTGGATGAGTTCGCTCGTCGACCTGCCTTTATCTTGCTTATACCTGGGGAGCCGTTACGTATAGCTAGTGCCACTGACGAGCTTGTAGGTTAACCCGAAAGGGGGTTGAAACTGAAAGTGTTTCAGATTCAATCTAATACGATCCTGTATAACCTACTGCCAGCGTATTGACAGGTCTTTAGAGTCCCGCAACGAAAGTGCCTGCCCAGGCATAACGTGATGTGACGTACGATAAGGATACATATATGAGTTCAATAAAATATGTATATTAGATATACAAGTTCAATCGGACGACTGTTATACTAGCCGGTTTCAAAGCCGAAATATCAAGTCAAGTGTTGACTTGATAATCATATAAATGATACAGTTTCTAGTATAGTGTATATTGTTGCGCCACGGCAGCGCCCCGGCCGTCTATCCGAGGCCAAAATGCGGAATCAAAAATTTTCCTTACTCGGAAACTGGCGCTACCGCGGACAATAAAAACCCGGATCGATAACCATTAACCGATACTAGCTATCAAGAGAAAGGGTGAGAGATATACTGAGTGATCCGAGTCCTCCGGTCTTCTCGTCATCGTCCCGATCTCCCGTGGAAAGTCCTGTCTCCATGTCGTCGCCTCCTCGCCGGAAGGGCACCACATCGCCTGTATCTTTTACGGGCTCCCACCTCAATACCGAGGCAACTCGGGCGCGAAGTAGGCTAGCCGACGCGTCCAAGATTTGCTGTAGAATGTGTAGTGTAGAGCCTATGTCTCATTTGGGGTTTGTAGCCTTTGAAGATGATGGAGGAATTAAGATAAGAAAAATGGTGCTTGCATTTTTCTAGCATGAAAATGAGATCAAGAATGCCACACTCTCAAGAATGAAAAACTCTCATCCTCTATTTTCTCAAAATGAAAACCTTATCATATGAGAATGGTGGGGCAAAGAATACATATCATGAAGGGAGGTGATGGTAGGAGAAAGCAAGAGGTGACCATAACCTAAACATCATCATAACAAATTCACATCAAACTCTAATCACCTCAAATCACCAAAAAGCAAGTGATGATGATAGAAAAGAATGGTATCAAAAGATGCTTTCATAATAAATACATTTGTAAGAAAACCCTCCACAATGTGTTATTTGCAAACTTGCAAATAACACCCTCCATCGAAAAAGTCCGGCCGGGAAAGAACAAAGGAAAACCGGCCGGAACGGAATGAAAACTGGCAACTCCAGAAAACTGGTCCCGTAATAAATTACAGGAAAACCCCCATACTGTGCATACACACCCGCATCTGTATTCCGTCCGGATACAAATGCAATGAGACAAAATCTACACTGTACTAAACTAGGATCCGGCTTAAACCAAAGCCGGCTAGTAATATCTGTTCGATCCTGATCCGTGCAATACCGCACGTATCTGATCGAACCCTGCCATATCTCCATACGGCCTCTACAGCGTTTCGCCCGGAAGCTTGAGTAACTGAAAGTGTGGTGGACTCTAAAGACTCGTCAATACTATGGCTGTGGATTTAACCACCAGCACGTCAGAGGTATAACCCAATACGTGACGGGCCACCAGCTATTGACCAAAAGGGACGTCGATGAGCGAACTCATCCTGACACCCTACTGAGCTTGTCAGTGACAATATCCGTACAGTCCGGTCCGTTCGTCTATGAGCATCGCATGTCGGGCCTAGGGGGTTGGTAAAAGTCAGACCCCCAAAAGCGGTACAAGTCGTGTCGGAGTGTAGCCCAGAACACCCTGAGATACTACTGGAATACCTACCAGTAAATCTCCTGCCTCGGCCGAGGGCTTTGTGTAATGGCTCTCCTAGACACAGCGCGACCTCACCCCCAATACCGGGAGAGACGAACCCCTGAAGATCCGCTCACTGCCTCCATGTGGCTCGGGACTGTACCCAACTAAAACTTGTTTGCACGACTCCTTTGAGCCGTGGTAGGGTAGTAATCAAAGTACAGTGGGAACTCACACGAGACAAATGACGATCCCCAGGTCGATGAACTAACCTGTACACATGTCACCAGGGAACTGCTATCTGACGTCAGGTATAAGACCAACTAGCATGTTCCCGGCGAGTCCTGTCCGGTGTACTCATAACCCAATGAGCACCTGTATACATCTTAGGTGAACCAACTGACACCAGTGCTTATGAGACCGGCCACCACCCCTCGTCGGGGTCTCGACTGTATACACTAGTCTACTCTGGAGAATCGATGCCCTGTCTCGAAACTCCCACGACTAGGGACCTTTTAAGGATGTGCTTATAGACTACCAGCTCTCACGTATATGATCGCCATCATACTGCCGGCAGTCAAGCAAGAATCCTAGGGGCTCTATCAGCGTGTAATAGTGACCTGTAAGGTCACCTGAAGCAGTACACGATGATAAAGGTAAACCAGATAGCATACTATCATCTCGAGTAAGACTGTCCTACCGGGATAGGTCCTCCCTCAATCATTGCAATCACGTTCCTGTGATCCAATAATTGACTCTGAGGGCACTATCTCCAACAATCTCCCACTTGCACTCAAGGCTAATTATTACGATGTCGCATACTCACAGCCCATGTGATACCAAACACCCAACTCCTCTACTAGACAGTCTCACAAAGCTCGTTTGCGAAACTATTGCGTTCGAGGAATAGCCTCAGTGAGTGGATCCGCTGTGATGTTTCTTTCTATGTCTCTCTATATCTCAAGTTCGCAGAGAAAGCCATCTCCCGAAATGAGCAATACCTGTCTTAGAGTATGTCTGGATATCTGATGGGACCTAGCTCATAAATGAACTCCAAATCCAAACTTCTTAGACTGCATCGATAACTGAACTTAATCAGTATCCAGCGCCATGCCTCCCTCAGTATCGCCTTGGACCACCTGTCCAAAATACTGCCCCTCGTCAGAAGGAGAAACTATAACTCTGACAGCCACTCTGCCATCCATGTCATCTTGGAAGCCTGGAATGATAACCGTCTCTTAAAAGAGGCTGTCGTTATCACATCCCTAGAACATCAACTTATGTTCTAAAACTGCTTCCGACTGTTTCTCCAGGATTGGATTAATATCAACTTATTGCACCTACTGCAAGAACAACATTTGGTGTGGTACTTGACATCTCATGATTGACTCAATTGCCTAAGCAAGTGATCTGCCAATCATGCACATCCCTCTCTACTTTAGTCTATAAGACACCTTTAGAGAGGGTGACTCCATCACCTACAGATACACTACCGTGCCAGGAGTCGTCCATTCTAAATACTCTTAGAATGTTGTCAAAGTACCCTGATTGGGAAACCACCCAAATCTAGATCTAAAACCATAGATCTAGTAACCAGTATGTCTGATATAACGTCCAAGTCCTTTGTGGAGAAACCACTGTGTGACGACCAAAGTATAACCGATCGTAGTATAGGAGTTTCTTTTCCTACTCTGTGTATGTCATCCAAATACCAGGATATCACACCCTACTACCTTCTCAACAGATCCATCCCCTATTCTGATGACGTCAAACCTATGACTCTCATGTCAGAAATAGATGATCTATCTCCGCTATATCTGCTTTAGTCTATAAATAGACATAAGCCACCTGTCCACCAATGCTTCCGCTGCTCCCACTGACTACGACAACCCTCTGGCAGAGTCATATACACGTACACTTCTGAAGCTAGTTCAGAACGACGCTATACTCATCCTCCTGCTGGGTCTCGCGGCCTGGAACAACAGCAATGGCAAGTGTGGGTAAACAAGAACTTCCCTGTCACCGTCCTTGAGGCTACCGGAGTACCTCTCGGGTGCCTGAAGTTACCCACCGTATCTGCGGAGTGGCCAATGGAATGTCAAATCAGATTGAATCTTTAGGTTCCTTATCAAATCTTCAGTAATCGTTTGCGGTTCTGGAATCATTTCCAGTTCTACCATACTCCCACTACTGTTTTCTAAAAAAAATCCATTTCTTTTAAAATGTGGCGAGTCAAGAACAATATCTCTATTGATCTTCCAGATGGTAGAAAGTCAACCCTCGTCATAGCCTGGGTCAACCCGCAAACAGCCATTACAGAAACGTGCCTTGAGTTGTCCAGTGTCTGGTTTTAATCATAAGCCGGACAACTCCCCGTACCTTAACATCGTTAAGATATGAACTGTTCTATATCCAATATAGAACCAGAGGCACTGATTTAATTGAACCAGATTCAAATCATGCAGCTATCTCCAGTGCATGTCAACTAAATGGAAGGAGGCCGATCAGCGTTACTCAACTTAGGAATGCTTCCATTTATGAGTAACCTGAAAGAGAAGCAATTTCTCTTTATCATTACTATCAACTGAATACCATACACAAGTATCTACATCTTTGATCACTTTGAAGAATCCCGATACTTGCTACACCTGGTTCTCTACTCTATTCAAATACCTATAACTCCTCAAAACTTAGACCCTGTGTTTCTACGAAACTCATGTCTAAGAACTAGAGAAGTTACAAGTAAACAGAATATAGTATGAGGACCAACCCCTCTGTCCTAATGGACACTGGACAACATACAATACTCTGTATAAGTCCGCTGAGTCTAACAACTCTTTCACTGTGCGTCGTAGGTTGAAAACTTTACTTATGGTTAAGAAGAATTACACCGCTGTTTGATGCTCCTTACCTAACCATCCACTGATATAGGTAAATGTCATCGACATAATATCAAAAGGTATATCTCACTCTATGAAAATAGACGTACAGATATATCAATTTGAAATTGGTGCACAACAGCGGATATTCAAAACCAAATATTTGCCGACCGGCAAACAGCCCAGGTGATCTCCTCAAATATCACCGATTACAACGAATCCCGATATAATGAGGATGATCACCCTATTTCCAATAACTTACTCCCACCCATCATCTGTAAAACCATACAGATGTGAGAATCAAACCCGGTAAATACATACCCTGGAGCAAGTGTCTAATCAGGAAATCAGTTTTCTTTTAACAGTACACAGTTGAACTGAAAACATTGAAATGTTTCGATAGGGTATCCTGGTATTCCTAGTAATGCCTCTACCATTATCCAGATTCACAACTATAACCGTATAATTCTTTGCCACCTCTCTAAATCCCTTTATATGTCTTTAGTCATTACCTTCTGCACACCCCTTAGGCCAAATGGGTTTCTTCCTTTCCTACCGTTCGGCACCAGCCTATGGTTTGGAGGAAGACTATCCAATGAGCATGATGGGTGTACTTTCCTATTCCTAGGAGCACTTGCAATGCGAGAGAAGGTGAAGATAAAAGACAACCAAATAAACCTTATTCCTATTTCTCCTGGACCAGAATCCATCCCCGAACTGGAACAAGTTCCTTTCGAGTTCGTATATAACCATACGATGGAGTATCCAATAAACTGTGGATCTTCGTAGTGATACGGAGTGTCCTGGAGAAATACAAGGGTGATTTAGGATTGGCGAAGAAATACTTGGTTTGGTCGTGAATATCAGTCGCAATTTACTTTGCCCTCTTACTAATCCCTTGCTTTGTCTTAATCTTAATACCTTCTGCACACCTTTTAGGCTAATTGGTTTTCTTTATTCCCTACCGGTCGGCACCAGCCTAAGGTTTGGAAGAAAACTATCCAATTTGCGTAATAGGTGTACTATCTCCTAAACCAAGGAGTACTCACAACTTGAGAGAAGGTAAAAGGGAAAAGACAACTGAATAATCTTATCCGTTTTCTCCAGAAGCGGAAACCATCCTCAAATTCCTTCGAGTTCGTATCTAACCATACGATGGTTTTGTCCAATGGAAGTGGACGTTCGCAGTAATGCGGGGTGTCCTGGAGAAAAGGGTAAAAGTAGGAGTGGCAATGAGGTCTGCAACTCTGACAATCCAAAAGCCAGTGTTAAGAGGGTTCGGTCAACTTTGTCACTGAGTCATAGTCCAGGGTCGGGTCAATGGTCGCTGCCAAAGAGAGAGAGAAAAGAAACACTCAGCGTGCACTCTAACCTAGATCAGAATGGTTATCACTTTGTCTAATCTGGAAACCTCCCACTGTAACCTCAAATTCTCCTCCAAACCTGAAAGAAGAATTAGTCGGGATCACCCGAGGAGTAAACCAACTCATCAGTGGGAATCGGGATCCAACTATCATCGCATGATAACTTGACGGAATCCACTCAAGTCACCACACTCCAGAAGGCATGCGCATGCCTGGCAAGTTTCAGTTCTTTTGAAACTCCCGATGTGTGTTTTTACCCCTAGGACTCAAGTGACCTTGACGGAGTCAACAAATCAAAGAGTCCCAGTCAAGTTCAACCCGTCATTATCTGGATTGCATTAAACCCACCCGTACATGCCCTTGACGGAGTCAACAAGGCCGCACGACTGTCCTAACCAATCCCATTTATGCAACAAACAAGCACCACTTAGCTACCGTACACTACGCCTTGACGGAGTCAACAAACGCAACACGGATACTAAATAATACCCATAAGAAATGACGGAGGGCTACGAATGGTTTTTGGCGAAAAACCTTTAACGTAAAGAACTTGATATCGTTGAAGGAACTGCATAGCCTTTTATAAAAATATAGTGACGAAAACCTTTGCTAAAGAGGTCACTCCCGGTGAAGGGATCTCGGCTCTTTCCCCGTAGAATGAGGTGCAGGATATTCCAACTGAATACCACGATGCAAAGCAAAAGTAATCGGCTATAGTGAAGTTAATGCCCTGACGCAAACTTCTGTCCAAGGGGTCACTCCCGGTGAAGGGATCTCGGCCCTTGCCTCGTCGACTGAGGAGCAGGATATTCCAAATGAATACCACGATGCAAAACAAAAGTGAACGTCCTTGCAATAACAGCTTTTTGAAAAATGTTCCAACAATATCAGAATAGGTTTGTTTATCTTGCATTGATCCAAATCAACGCAGTCCCATCAATTGATCACACCACAAGGAACGAAAATATACTGATGTACGTATATGCCATCCGCATTCGCCACTGGGTCCCGTCATCACCCGTTAGGTTACTTAACTAACGACAGAGCGGGGACTGGACTAGCGCGGATGCAAAACATATACAACATCTACTAATATATATACCAATATATTATATTCGCTCAAGGCGTGATAAGAATGCAACATCAGAGAAATGTACAGCATCACAGAACAATACAGAAATCTGGGATCCCCGGGTTTCACAGAGCCGGTGCTGAAACCCGACGTTCCCCTGGTCGTGTGGATAGCCTGTGCAATGAAATCCTAGACCCCTACGAGCGCGGCAAGTCACCCGCCAAAACCTGAAGCGAGACAGCCCCCTTCAGCACCGTGAATGGACCACCCAGCACTTCATGGAATCCGGTAACTTGGGCACCCCTCCTCGGTCAACCTGTACCCCCTACGAGTGCGGCGAATAGCCCGCCAATCCTAGAGTGAAGCCCCCTCCGTCTCAACGCCATGAGATGTGGGCCCGTTGCCCTCTAGAACCCGGCTATCCGTGCACCCCTCCGCGGGGTAATCCTAGTACAGAAAGTAAAATATACATACAACGGGTACATCGACCGCAACCAGGCCGTGCCCCAAAAGAATAATACAAACAGGTAGTGACGGCAGTCCACATGTCGGACGCTCGCCCCGCAATATCAAATGTACATATAAAACAAAACTGTACTAACATTGCATCCAGGCTATCCCCCACGACCGATCCGCAACATCACAACAAAATCACAAGACATCAACGTGAATGTCACGTTCGCAAATCCGTCCAACCGGGCTATAGCAGTTAGACATGATTTACCGATCAAGTGACATTCACGGTCGCAGATATAATGTAAATACTGTGAACCAATGTGTTTAAAATATCCGACCGATTAAATTTTAACAAGTGGGCCCCCAAGTACTACTGTAGCACATCAAGAAATTCTGGGCCCAAAATTAATGTTCCAAAACCCCTAAAATCAGCCCAAAAAGCAACTGAAGAAAAACGACACAGTGATCTGACCATAGTGCGGCGGAACCGCGGCACAAAGGGGGGTTTTGCCACGGTTCCGCGCTCACACAATGGAATCACTCTGTCGAATTTCTACAGGAGCCTTATATTTTCCAGCACATCACTTTTCTGCAACCTGAAAAA
Source organism: Agapanthus africanus (assembly GCA_030015575.1). Classification (NCBI taxonomy): domain Eukaryota; kingdom Viridiplantae; phylum Streptophyta; class Magnoliopsida; order Asparagales; family Amaryllidaceae; genus Agapanthus; species Agapanthus africanus. Next base: position 97,423,692 of record JASDDO010000010.1, on the reverse strand, counting down.
TTTTTTGAGCAAGAAAAAAATCAACAGAAAACTGAGGTAAAGAAAACGCGTATTTTTGGAATTTTGGTCGATCGGAAATGTAAAACACATTAGACAAAGCTAGACAAGGTTAATGGCGTGGCTCTGATACCATGTTGCGCCACGGCAGTGCCCTGGCCGTCTATCCGAGGCCAAAATGCGGAACCAAAAATTTTCCTTACTCGGAAACTGGCGCTACCGCGGACAATAAAAACCCGGATCGATAACCATTAACCGATACTAGCTATCAAGAGAAAGGGTGAGAGATATACCGAGTGATCCGAGTCCTCCGGTCTTCTCGTCATCGTCCCGATCTCCCGCGGAAAGTCCTGTCTCCATGTCGTCGCCTCCTCGCCGGAAGGGCACCACATCGCCTTTATCTTTTACGGGCTCCCACCTCAATACCGAGGTAACTCGGGCGCGAAGTAGGCTAGCCGACGCGTCCAAGATTTGCTGTAGAATGTGTAGTGTAGAGCCTATGTCTCATTTGGGGTTTGTTGCCTTTGAAGTTGATGGAGGAATCAAGATAAGAAAAATGGTGCTTGCATTTTTCTAGCATGAAAATGAGATCAAGAATGCCACACTCTCAAGAATGAAAAACTCTCATCCTCTCTTTTCTCAAAATGAAAACCTTATCATATGAGAATGGTGGAGCAAAGAATACATATCATGAAGGGAGGTGATGGTAGGAGAAAGCAAGAGGTGACCATAACCTAAACATCATCATAACAAATTCACATCAAACTCTAATCACCTCAAATCACCAAAAAGCAAGTGATGATGATAGAAAAGAATGGTATCAAAAGATGTTTTCATAATAAATACATTTGCAAGAAAACCCTCCACAATGTGTTATTTGCAAACTTGCAAATAACACCCTCCATCGAAAAAGTCCGGCCGGGAAAGAACAAAGGAAAACCGGCCGGAACGGAATGCAAACTGGCAACTCCAGAAAACTGGTCCCGTAATAAATTACAGGAAAACCCCCATACTGTGCATACACACCCGCATCTGTATTCCGTCCGGATACAAATGCAATGAGACAAAATCTACACTGTACTAAACTAGGATCCGGCTTAAACCAAAGCCGGCTAGTAATATCCGTTCGATCCTGATCCGTGCAATACCGCACGTATCTGATCGAACCCTGCCATATCTCCATACGGCCTCTACAGTGTTTCGCCCGAAAGCTTGAGTAACTGAAAGTGTGGTGGACTCTAAAGACTCGTCAATACTATGGCTGTGGATTTAACCACCAGCACGTCAGAGGTATAACCCAATACGTGACGGGCCACCAGCTATTGACCAAAAGGGACGTCGATGAGCGAACTCATCCTGACACCCTACTGAGCCTGTCAGTGACAATATCCGTACAGTCCGGTCCGTTCGTCCATGAGCATCGCATGTCGGGCCTAGGGGGTTGGTAAAAGTCAGACCCCCAAAAGCGGTACAAGTCGTGTCGGAGTGTAGCCCAGAACACCCTGAGATACTACTGGAATACCTACTAGTAAATCTCCTGCCTCGGCCGAGGGCTTTGTGTAATGGCTCTCCTAGACACAGCGCGACCTCACCCCCAATACCGGGAGAGACGAACCCCTGAAGATCCGCTTACTGCCTCTATGTGGCTCGGGACTGTACCCAACTAAAACCTGTTTGCACGACTCCTTTGAGCCGTGGTAGGGTAGTAATCAAAGTACAGTGGGAACTCACACGAGAAAAATGACGATCCCCAGGTCGATGAACTAACCTGTACACATGTCACCAGGGAACTGCTATCTGACGTCAGGTATAAGACCAACTAGCATGTTCCCGGTGAGTCCTGTCCGGTGTACTCATAACCCAATGAGCACCTGTATACATCTTAGGTGAACCAACTGACACCAGTGGCTTATGAGACCGGCTACCGCCCCTCGTCGGGCTCTCGACTGTATACACTAGTCTACTCTGGAGAATCGATGCCCTCTCTCGAAACTCCCACGACTAGGGACCTTTTAAGGATGTGCTTATAGACCACCAGCTCTCACGTATATGATCGCCATCATACTGCCGGCAGTCAAGCAAGAATCCTAGAGGCTCTATCAGCGTGTAATAGTGACCTGTAAGGTCACCTGAAGCAGTACACGATGATAAAGGTAAACCAGATAGCATACTATCATCTCGAGTAAGACTATCCTACCGGGATAGGTCCTCCCTCAATCATTGCAATCACGTGCCTGTGATCCAATAATTGACTCTGAGGGCACTATCTCCAACATATATGACACACACACTCTCTACAGTATATGATACTGAGAAGATATTGATGGCATTTCGTGTATGTGATACATGATGTGTACGTGTATAGGATACATGTACTAATACTTATTTAATATATATATATATATATTTGATATATATATATTAATTCCCACCATTATGAATTATGTATAAATAAATATACAAATAAATATATATATGTAAATGTATATATATCTTTATATATATATATATTATATATTTAATATATTTAATTAAAATGGTGGGGCCCACCCTCTCTCTTGTGTATTGGCACACACATGAGAGTGGGAAGGGGGTTATGTGTCATGGTTAAAACATGACATGGTTGATAAAATATAAATCACAATTCATTTTATTTTTTACAAGCCATCACAAAAGAAATATCATCTTCTTCTTCCTCTCAAGTACAACTTAAGCTCTCTTGAAAATGGCAGATGTTGCTATGGTGAGATTTTGCAAAAAGTAGAGAGTACCCATTGTTTGCATCGCTTTCCTCCATGCCTAGCAAGCCTCTGGAGGAAGTTGCTCCAATCGGTGACGGAGTTAGAGCTCAGGCAACCCATTTTTGACGCGGATCATCTACGGCGAGGCAGTCGGTGTGCAAATGCATTCGGGAGCTCATGGAGTTTAGATGGGGTCTTCCGAGATCAGCCGGGCACGCTACAAAGGTTGTAGCATATTTGAACTTTTCTTTATTCTATTTATTTTTTGTTAGAAACTAGTGCTTGGACGATTTTAGCGTACGGTCGATCGCGCTCCAACGGAATTTTTGTTTTCCGTCCATTCGTGCTTCCGCTGCTTGCACGCGCGGGGCCCGCCCGTCCTTACACAAAATGCCAGCCCTTTTTAATGTCGGTCGAAGAGGCCGAAGTTATAGTTCAGGTTATCACTGGTAAATTTCTTTCTTTCTTTTTCATCCTTTTCAAATTTTAGCACTCTTCTATTCATTCCTATACCTAAACCTATCCCATGCAACCTAGGTACAATACTAGTAGCCACCATACCTGCACTCGCGTTATTCGATACTGGGGCATCGCATTGCTTCATGTCACAAAGTTTTTTGAGAACTCATGCGATCCCAGTTAAACCTCTCATTTCAAGCGGAATGTCAGTTCGGTGAATGGCGTTTTGAAAGCAACTCTGGGGTATGTTCAGTGCCCAGTTGTAATCTACGACAGAGAATTCTATGCAGATTTCAAAGTGCTGGACATACCAAACTTTGATATTGTTTTGGAATGGATTGGATGTGGATGTTTTACACTACTGTTGACCGTCGTCAAAGAAGGGTAGTCTTTGAAATACAAGAACACCCAGTTTCTATTTTAAGAGTGGAGACAGAACTTTGGAGCCGAGTATCTACCGAGCCAGGCCGAAGGCAGCATCAATATAGGCTGATAGAGATAAGCCTGAGGTTCTTTGAGAGTTCGAGGATGTTTTCCTAGAAGATATGTCAGGTTTGCCTCCTGATCGAGCTCTTAAGTTTAGCATTAATTTACAACCTGGTGCACAATCTATATCTAAAGCTCCGTATCGTCTGAGCCCGGATGGGTTAAAAGAAATACGCATTCAACTAGATGATTTTCTATAGAAAGGTTGGATCAGACTTAGTACATCATCTTGGGGATCCCCGGTGCATTGGTGAAGAAGAAGGAAGGCACTTATCTGATTTGTATTGATTATCGGGCGTTGAATGAAGTCGCCATCAAGAACAAGTATCCGCTACCCCGCATCAATGATCTTTTCGACCAGCCGAGTGGGTCATATGTCTTCTCCATGTTAGATCTTCATTTAGGTTATAACCAAGTGAAGGTCAAGGAGTCCGACATTCCAAAGACGGCGTTTAGGACCCGGTATGGTCATTATGGATACCTCGTGATGCCGTTCGGGGTAACCAATGCCCCACGATTTTCATGAATCTAATGAACCTGGTTTTTCGTGAGTATTTAGATAAGCTCGTTGTCATCTTCATCAATGACATCTTAGTTTATTCGAGAACTCAAGAAGAACAAGCCGAACATTTACGTACAGTTCTGGAGACTTAACAGCAACATCTACTCTACGCGAAGTACAACAAGTGTGAGTTGTTCTCCGCTGAAAAGGTCCTCCAAGGAGCCTTTGTCCACCATGGGGGTTTTAAGGGGTCATATCGATGCAGATCCGCCTAGCTTCTCAGCGCAACGCGTTGCCGCGACGTAGATGTATGCAAGTATATGGCTGAGGGGCCAAGCAGATGCGACCGATGTAGCATGACTTAACAGATCCACCCTTCGGAAAGTCTTTTTTAATTGTGGGGACTAGATTTCCTATAGGAGGAAGCCCTTGTATTTAATTACCCCTCCGTGTTAAACGGAGAGAACTTTCTACGAGTGGTTTATTTCTATAAAGCATTAAATGGCAATAAAAACACAGATATATACAAGAGCAACAATCATAGCAATGTATTTCATATTATCATTTATTATGAAGTACATCTCAATTTATAATTATTTAGTCGTGTTGTACATTTCATGTTATGTACATTACAAAAATACATCTCCCGCTATATCTGCTTTTGTTGTTGAGAAGATGTGCATCTGCGCTACTGTTTACGCCCATAGATTGTATACGACCTTATAGAATGTATCATCCAGACCGTAGGGCAGTTTTGACATGCTTAGTAGAACAGTTGATTTGAGATATTGTGCATGTATTAAAATAACAAATCAGTTCAGGGCTACAAACATGAGTAAGAGATCAAATCAAATTAAGTTAGCAAACCAAATTTTAGAAGCAAATTGAAAATTCTTGCAACTGCAGAGGGAATGAAATATTTTCAAAATATATTCATCAGAAAAATCTCCTAACATAACGAGAAGAAAGCACATAAAATCTGGAGACGCAATCTTACAATATGGTGGCGGAACCGCGGCAGAATAGGGCAAAAGGCGGCGGAACCGCGGTTCAACCATGGCTGTTTGATGTGCAATTTCAAGGGCATGATCGTCTTTTCACATACATCGAGGTAACGACTAGGGTTTCAAATTCCAAAGCTTATATAAAGGGCCGAGCATCAATCTAGGGTTATCGATCTCTATGGTTTTTAGTTTTTTAGTACTTTTAGCTAATAAAATTCTGTAATGCAAATTTTTTTTAATAAAAGGTAGAGTAATTTTTTTTTAATTCTTGTCTCTTTACTTTTCTGCAATTTATTTCTTCGCATTTAATTTTAGTAGTTAAATTTAATTGTTTTTTAATTTTATCTTCTTTGTTCCTTCTTTTCATTGATTTTGAAGCGATGATGGCAACAAAAGAAATTCCTTGCTTTTCGTAAGGAATCTTAAAAGCTAGCTTTATAATAAATTTCACAAACCTTTTTCTATTAACTCGTCTAAAACAAGAAAAATTATTTACCATTTCCCTGTGGACAACCCGTAATCACTATCGGCTAGCTATTTGCGACACCGTTATTGATTGTGGTAATTAGGAAACACAAAGACTCAATTTTTCAAAACAATCAAATGGCGCTGTTGCTGGAGAAACGGTAGTAATATTTCTCTTGTTATTTGGGTTGATTTAAAAAAAAACAAATTTTTTTAAGAAATAAAAATAAAAATCGCATTTTGTATTTGTAACGATTCTTGTGCAAGTTTTGAAAGAAATCTGGAGCACTTGGAGCGAACCAACAGAGTTTCAGAGACTGTCAAATAGGAGCAGAGAAACATTGGAGTTCAGTGCCAAAATTTGGAGACGAGATCACACCAATAGACGGCGGAACCACAGCGGAAGAGCGGATTTGGCAGCATAACCGCGGCCTAATTGTGGATTCAGGCCCCCAAATTTTTCTGGTATTATTAAATCTCAACTGAACGCCCGAGCGTATCAAAATACGCATATTACATCATTTCGCTTGAACCGGGAAGCCGTCTGTGTGAGACTCTAAAGACTCGACAATACGCTGGCAGTGGGTTTAACCAAAGCATGTTAGTGTCACTAACCGTATGTAATGGCTACCCAGGTATCTGTCAAAATGAAGGCAACCAAGCAAACTCGTTTGTGTCCCTACTAAGCCTATCTACGACAATTTCCATACAGTCCGGTCTGTTCGTCTGAGAGTATCGCATATTAAGTCGAAGGAGTGGAAATTGTTAGACCACTAATAACCTGATAAGTCGTGTCGATGTGGTTTAAGACCATGCAAGAAACTACTGATCAAACTATCAGTAAATTTCAACTGCCCTGGCCAGGGTCTTATGGTTTCGGCCAACCGTAAACATCGCGACATCGACTCCCTATACCAAGAAAGACAATCCCCGATAATCACTCACTGCCTCCATGTGGCTCGGGACTGTACCCAACTAAAACCTGTTTGCATGACTCAGTAGAGCCTTGGTAGGTTAATAATCAAAGCACAATGGGAACTTACATAAGACAAATGACGATCTCAGGTCGACAGACCAACCTGTACTTATGTCACCTGAGAGCTGCTATATGATGTTAGGTATAGTACCATCAAGAAACACCTGACGAGTCCGTCCAGTGTAACTCATAACCTAATGAACACCTATATACTATCTTCGATGTTGTACACCAATGGCTGTGGGACTGGCCATCTCCTCTGATGGGAATAAGAAACGTATACACTAGTCTACTTTGGATTATCGATGCCCAGTCTCAATAATCCTATGACTACGGACAATTTTAAAGATGTGCTTATAGACTACACAGCCCCCCACGAGTATGATTGTTATCACAATGCAGGTAGTCAAGCAAAGATCATATGGGCTCTATCAACATATTAGCGATGCGTAAAAATGAACATATACACATATTAAGATAGATATAAACCAAATAGCATACTATCATGTTGAGCAAGATTGTTCTGAACATATATATCCTCAACATCCTATACAATAAAGGCCTTCAAGGCATATATATTCTAACAATCTCCCACTTGCACGAAGGCCTTTTATTGGCGTATCAACTACTCATTGTCTGCGCTAAATCCATTCGTTGGTGTATCGTATACCCAACATCTCGAACAACCTCTCGAACTGTTTTTGAGGGATAGACTTGGTGAATGGATCCGCAGTGTTGTTCTCTGTATATACTCTCCGCACCTCGATCTCCTGGCGATCCATGATCTCCCTGATCATGTAAGTCCATGTCACGCACCCCACGTGCTCGCGGGGAGGCGGAATATATGAAAAAAATTTATCAAAGATTCGTAACACGGACTTGAGCATACAGATCGTGTCTAAACCATTACTAGCAAACTACGAGAGGTTTAACTACTCTGATTCGAAGTTATACCTCACGTTACTTGTCCTTCGGGTCTTCATCGCTGTCCTCCACACCTCTTCGGCTCTATGGAACATGGGTACCTCAACGGCCTCCTCGAGTCAAAGACGATCCACCTGAGAGTCTATAGTTCGAGCTCCTATCTCAAATCTGAGATAACTATGGCTTCTAGTTTGCTAATCTAGAAGTCCTAGAGGGTGTAGAGTATTTAGATGGATTACTTAGTCACTTTAAACCCTAAGATTCTCAACTCATGAGAGCTTTTAGGGTTTGAGGAAGAAGATGAAGACTTAAGGAGAGAGAAGTGTTTTGTGATAATGAAATGAATTATCTCTCATGCTTAAATAATATGAAGCATACAAATATCTCTCTTGATCAAATTAAGATAATATCTAGCATGCTTCATTTAATTCAAATGGTGAATCACCTCATGGGTCATGAATCATTTAATGTCAACCTACACCTCATCCTCCACCTCATTTTGTTTAAATCTAAAAAGAAATAAACACAAATGAGTCACCTCCTTCTAGAAGCTTCCCGACAAATTACGAGACTGCCCCTCCCATCCGTATTTCCGAAAAACATGGATAATCTGAGACTGAATAAATCCATCTGTATAATACTAGAACCTGGCTTAAACCAAAGCCCGCTTGTATTATCTGCCCGATCATAGTACGTGCACAAGTGTACATAAGTGATCGCGACCCTGCCGTAAAACCATACGGCCTCTACACCTTTTGACCGGTGCAAAGAAACTCTCTGTGTGGGACTCTAAAGACTCGACATTACGCTGGCAGTGGGTTTAACCATAGGCCGCAAGCGGTACTAGCTGTACGTAATGGTCCCCAGGTAGATGTCGATAAGAAGGACGATGAGTAAACCCATCCAAACTCATACTGTGCCTGTATGCGACAATCTCTGTATAGTCCGGTCTGTTCGTCTAGAACTATCGCATATCGGGCCTAGGGGGGCGGTAAACGTCAAACCCCTAATAGCGGTATAAGTCGTGTCGGAGTGTAGCCCATTACAACTTAAGAAACTACTGGAACACCTATCAGTAAATCTCGCTTGCCCTGGCCAGGGACCTTGCGTAATGGCTCTCCATACACAGCGCGATATCAACCCCCAATACTGGGAGAGACGAATCCTGTCTAACCTCCACTGCCTCCAAGTGCTTCGGGACTGCACTCAACTACTACCTATTTGCACGACTCTTTTGAGCCATGGTTGGGTAGTAATCTAAGTACAGTGGGAACACACTCGAGGCGAAGTAGCAATGTCAAGTCGACGGACTAAGATGTACTCATGTCACCTGGGAACTGCAATCTGACGATATGTATAGTACCAACCTGCAGTTCCTGACGAGTCCTGTCCGGTGTACTCGTAACCTAACGAGCACCTGCATACTATCTCCAGTACGACGTACTGATGGCTGTGGGACAGACCATCTCCCCATACTGGGATGAGAAGCATATACACCAGTCTACTCCGGATATCGATGCCCTGTCTCGATAATCCTACGACCAGGGACCTGTAGAGGATGTTGCTTATAGACTACCCAGCCCCCACTAGTTTGACTGCCATCACAACGCTGGTAATCAAGCAAAGATCCTAAGGGCTCTACTAATATGTATAAGCGATATGTTTAAAGAAATATATGCACATATTAAAGTAGAAACAAATCAAGTAGCATACTATCATTTTTAGCAAGACTGTCAATACAACTGTGAATATCCTAAGCTTCCATTAAGTAATATACAATCTAGTATGATACAATAATGGCCTCTAGGGCATAAACACTAACAATCTCCCACTTGCACTAGGGCCATGTGCTGGCATATCGCGGTCCTATCATCTCGAATAGCCTCTCGAACTGTGTCTGAGGAACGACCTTTGTGAATGGATCAGCAGTGTTATTCTCCGTATCTACTCTCTTCACCTCGATCTCCCGGCGATCTACAATCTCCCTGATCAGGTGATACCGCGTTAAGATGTGTCTGGACTTCTGATGGGACCTAGGTTCTTTCGCTAAAGCTATAGCGCCGTTGTTGTCGCAATGCAGAGGTATTGGATCAACACTGGTAGGAACCACCTGAAGTTCTGTGAGGAATTTCTTCATCCAGACAGCTTCTTTTGCGGCATCGCAAGCAGCTATGTACTCCGCTTCCATCGTTGAGTCAGCAACGGTGTCCTTCTTAGAACTCTTCCAACAGACCGCCCCTCCATTGAGGGTAAAGACATAACCCGACATGGACTTGGAATCATCCTTGTCACTCTGGAAGCTGGAGTCAACAAAGGCCTCGATCTGGAGGTCCTTTCCGCCATACACCAAGAACATCTCTTTAGTCCTCCTCAGGTACTTGAGAATGTTCTTTACTGCTATACAGTGCTTCTCCCCTGGGTTTTCCTGATACCGGCTTACAACGCTCAATGCGTATGCTACATCTGGTCTGGTACATAACATCGCATATATTATAGAGCCTACCGCATAAGCGTAGGGTATAATCGATATGCGAGCCCTTTCTAAATCAGTCTTGGGAGACATTTCTTTGGAGATGGTGATTCTGTGACAAGCCGGTAGGTTACTGCGCTTAGAATCTTCCATACTGAATCTTTTCAATATGGTGACTATGTACCTGGACTGTGAAAGTCCCAACATCCTCTTTGATCTATCACGATAGATCTGAATCCCCAGAATGTAGGTGGCATCACCCAGGTCCTTCATGGAGAACTTCTGTGACAAGAATCCTTTGACTGACCGTAGTATATGAATATCATTTCCTATTAAGAGAATGTCATCCACGTACAAGACGAGGAATACTACAGTTCTCTCTACAATCTTACTATATATGCATGGTTCATCTGGATTTTTGATAAAGTTGAATTCTTTAACAGTATCATTAAAACAGATGTTCTAACTCCGCGATGCCTGCTTTAGTCCATAAATGGACTTAAGCAACTTGCACACTTTACCGCTGCTCCCACTCTGAATGAATCCTTCTGGCTGATCCATATAGACGCACTCTTCCAAATTACCATTTAGAAAAACCGTCTTTATATCCATCTGCCAGATCTCATAATCGTGAAAAGCAGCAATGGCAAGAAGGACTCGAATGGATTTGAGTATAGCTACTGGAGAAAAGGTTTCGTCATAGTCCAAACCAGGTCTTTGACGAAAACCCTTTGCAACAAGTCTAGCCTTATAGGTTTCAACCTGTCCATCTACACCAATCTTCCTTCTGAAGATCCATTTGCATCCTACGGGTTTTACCCATCTGGAGCAATGTCCAAAGTCCATACTTTGTTAGTGTACATGGACTCCATTTCGGTCCGTATTGCATCCAGCTATCTTACCGAGTCGCCGCTCTGAATGGCTTGCTGGAAGCTAGTAGGGTCATCATTGTCAATGTTGCAATCCTCTCGATCCCCGTCTATGAGAAAACCGTAGTATCTTTTGGGCGGATGAGACTGCCTACTACTTCTGCGAATAGGCGCTGGGCTGTCCCTTTCTTCTGAATCTTCTAGTTCTACCATACTTTCAGTAACAGCTTGTGGTTCTGGAATTTCTTCCAGTTCTATTGCGCTCCCACTCTTCTGATTTTCTAAAAATTCAGCTTCCAAGAAGTGGGCATAACGAGAAACAAAAACCATTTGTTCCTCTGCGTAATAGAAATAATACCCCTTGGAGTTCTTTGGATATTCCACGAACTTACACTGTACTGAGCATGCCTCGAGCTTGTCCGTATGCTGCTTTTTAACAAAAGCTGGACATCCCCATGTCTTCAAGTACTGAAGATAGGGTTTCTTCCCACTCCACATCTGATATGGTGTGGTAGGCACGGTCTTGGTTGGAACCTTATTCAAAAGATATGCAGCTGATTCTAGTGCATAACCCCAGAAAGATCGCGGTAACTCAGCCTTACTCATCATGGAACGAACCATATCCAATAGGGTTCGATTCCGCCTTTCCGATACACCATTGTGTTGTGGTGTGTATGGAGGAGTAAGCCGAAAGAGAATTCCATTCTCTTTTAAGTATCCCAGGAACTCGGCACTTAAGTATTCACCACCTCGATCAGATCTCAGTGTCTTGATACTTTTGCCCGTTTGGTTTTCCATTTCATTCTTGTATTCCCGGAATTTCTCAAAGGCCTCGGATTTATGCTTCATCAAGAAGAAATGTCCATACCTAGAGAAATCATCCGTAAAATTAATGAAGTAGGAATGACCACCTCTTGCATGTGTAGACATTGGACCGCACACGTCACTGTGTATGAGTCCCAAGAGCTCGCTCGCTCTTACTCCGTGTCCAGTAAACGGAGTCTTTGTCATCTTTCCCATGAGACAAGATTCACAAGTAGCATAAGATTTATATTCGAACGGATTCAAATATCCTTCTCTATATAACTTAGTCAACCGTGTTTCATTGATGTGACCTAGTCTACAATGCCATAAGAAAGCCTGATTTACTTCGGAGACTTTCTTTTAAGTGTGTTCTGGGCATTGAAAACCTAAGCTTGATTTAATACGCATATACCGTTATCTAATGTACCGGAACCAATCAGAACTTGATTTAGGTGGATGTTTACCACATCGCTTACGAATGTAAAATCATATCCCTCTCTAGAAAGTGAGGATACTGATATGATATTACAAGTAAAACTTGTAAGTCTACGCTAGCACCCCGGCAGTCTACAGACGCCAAATGCGGAACAAAAACTTTTAAACTGGCGCTATCGTATACTTTAACCCGGATCTGCCATTAATGCTAAACTAACAAACTGTAAAGAGTGTAGAATGGTTATACCGAACGATCCGAGTCCTTCGTTCTTCAACCATCATCCCACGCTCCGTTGCGGCTGCTCCGATCTCGTCGATCTCCGATCTCCTCGTCGAGGTGGCACCACATGATCGGTTCTTTAAACGGGCTCCCGCCTCTGACTCGAGGCAACTCGATCGTCAAGTTTGCTAAAGGAGACGACCAAGATTGATGTAGAGAATGAGTAGATGACTTTGTCTCACTTCATCCAAATCCGTGGACGATCGGTTAATGAAGTTGCCGTGGAAATCGGGTGATGGAATGAAATGAGCTGTGGATTCCATACACCCCAAATCTATCATAATCTTTTTTCCAACCATGAAAAACTATCAAAAAAATGAGAGTGAGAGAGAGAGAGAGGGGCCGGCCTCTTTATATGATGGAGGGAGGTGACTGTAGGAGGAGGGAGGTGACCACAAGCATAAGATATTATGAACAAAATATCTTAAGGAAAACAAAAAACCTTAATTACAAAGCATGAGTCATTATGCATTAATTGAACCATTAAAGCAACCAATGAAAATCCAACACCAATTAATCCTAGTCACCTCATCTAGAAACTTCTAGAAGAATCCACACTCATCTCAAGAAAAGATAAATCCGTCTTTAACCGAATGTTAAAAGACGGCTGATAGAAAACTGGAAACTGGCAACTTCCAAAAGTGATCCTGAAACGACTTTCAGGATAACCCCGAAACAGTATAAATATACCCGCATTTGTATTACGACCGAATACAAATGCAACTGAGACAAAGATATTATACCTACTCAATATAATACCCGGATCCGGCTTAAACCAAAGCCGACCAGTATCATCTGCCCGAAAACTGACACGTGCGTAAACGCACGTGCATTTTCCGAACCCTGCCATAAAACCATACGGCCTCTACAACGTTTCGCCCGAACTTGGGAAACTGTCTGTGGGGGACTCTAATGACTCGTCAGCACCATGGCAGTGGGTTTAACCACAAACCGTCAGTGACACTAGCAATGCGTAGCGGCTGCCCATGGACTGACCTCAAGGGTGGCCGAGGAGCGAACTCAAGGGAGACCGATGAGCGAACTCCTCCGAAAACCCTACTGAGCCTAACAGTGACAATGTATATACAGTCCGGTCCGTTCGTCAATGAGTATCGCATATCCTGCCTAGGGGGCTAGCAACGTCAGACCCCTAATAGCAGTATAAGTCGTGTCGGAGTGAAGCCCAAATACACCCTGAGATACTACTGGAGTACCTACCAGTAAATCTCCTACCATGGCCATGGATTTGTGTAATGGCTCTCCTAGACACTGCACGATCTCGCCCCCAATACCGGGAGAGACGAATCCCCTGCCGATCCGCTCACGTGCCTCCATATGGCTCGGGACTGTACCCAAAATCTACCTGTTTGCACGACTCCTTTGAGCCGTGGTAGGGTAGAAATCAAAGCACAGTGGGAACTCACACGAGACAAATGACGACCTCAGGTCGATGAACTAACCTGTACACATGTCACCAGGGAACTGTTATCTGACGGTAGATATAATACTAACTAGCAGATTCCCGGCGAGTCCTGTCCGGTGTACTCATAACCCAATGAGCACCTGTATACATCTTAGGTGATCCAACTGACACCAGTGGCTTGTGAGACCGGCCACCGCCCCTCGTCGGGGTCTCGACTGTACACACTAGTCTACTCCGGAGTATCGATGCCCTGTCTCGAAACTCCCACGACTAGGGACTAAAATTATGGATATGCATATAAACTACCCAACTCTCACGTATATGATCGCCATCATACTGTTGGTAGTAAAGCAAGATCCTAAGGGCTCTATCAAAGTGTAACATGCAATCAGTCACCTGAACATGTACACGACTGATAAAGGCAAACCAGATAGCATACTATCATTTCGAGTAAGACTGTCCTACCGGGATAGGTCCTCCGCAATCATTGCAATCACGTACCTGCGATCCAATAATTGACTATGAGGGCACTATCTCCAACAATCTCCTACTTGCACTCAAGGCTAATATTGCGATGTCGACTACTCACAGCCCGTGTGAAACCGAACATCCAACTCCTCTACTAATCAGTTTCACAAAGCCCGTTTGTAAAACTATTGTGTTCGAGAAATAGCCTCAGTGAGTGGATCCGCCTAGAAGTATCTTTCTATATCTCTCTTAATCTCAAGTTCGCGGAGAAAACCATCTCCCGAATTGAGTAATACCTGTCTTAGAACATGTCTGGATATCTGATGGGACCTTAGTTCATAAATGAACTCCATATCCAAACTTCTTAGACTGAATCGATCACTGAACCTAATCAGTATCGGGCACCATGCCACCCACAGTATCCTCTTGGACCACCTGTCCATAATACTGTCCCTCTTCGTCAGAGGGAAAAACTAAAACTCTGACAGTCACTCTGTCATCCACTTCACCTTTAAAGCCTGGAATGATAATCGTCTCCCGAAGGAGGCTGCCGTCATCAAATCCGTAGAACATGTACTTATGTTCTAAAACTGCTTCCTTATGTTTCTCCAGGATTGGATTAATACAAACTTATTGCATCTAGTGCAAAACCAACATTTGGTGTGGTACTTGACATCTCATGATTGACTCAATTGCCTAAGCAAGTGATTTGCCAATCATGCACATCCCTCTCCCCTTTAGTCTGTACGACACCTTTAGAGAGGGTGACTCCATCACTTGCAGGTACACCACCATGCTAGGAGTCAACTATTCCAAAAACCATTAGAATATCTGTCAAAGTACCCACATTGGGAAACTACCCAAATCCAGATCTAAAACCATAGATCTAGAAACCAGAATGTCAAATATTATATCCATATCCTGTCTGGAGAAACAACTGTGTGACGACCACAGTTCAACCGATCGTAGTATAGGAATTTTACTTCCTACTCTGTGTATGTCATCCAGATACCATGACATCACACCCTACTACCTTCTTAACAGATCCATCCCCTATTCTGATTGAAGTCAAAACCATGACTGTCACATCAAAATTAGATGATCCATCTCCGCTATAACTGCTCAAGTCTATAAATAGATATAAGCTACTTGCCCACTATGCTTCCGTTGCTCCCACTGACTACGACAACCCTCCTACCGGGTCTCATATCCTGGAACAACAGTAGTGTCAAGTCTGGGTAGATAAGAACCTCCCTGTCACCGTCTCTGAGGCTACCGAAGTACCTCTCGGGCGTCTGAGGTTACCTACCATACCAGCGGAGTGGCTATTGGAATGTCAAACCTGATTGAATGTATAGGTCCTATTAAATTTTCCGTAATCGTTTGCGGTTCTGGAATCACTTCCAGTTCTACCATACTCCCACTACTGTTTTCTGAAAAAGATCCATTTTACTAAAACTGTGGCGAGTCAAGAACAATATCACTATTGATCTTGTAAATGGTAGAATATCAACCCTCGTCATAACCAGGGTCAACCCACAAACAGCCATTACAGAAACGTGCCCTGAGTTATCCAGTGTCTGGTTTTAATCATAAGCTGGACAACTCCCCGTACCTTAATTTCTTTTAAGGTACGATCCATTCTATATCCAATATAGAAATTTTGGCACTTATTTAATTGGAACCATATTCAAACCATGCAGCTGTCTCCAGTGCATATCAACTTAATGGAAAAAGGCTAATCAGCATTACTCAACTTAGGAATCCATCCAATTATGAGTAACCTGAAAGAGAAACACGTTTCTCAAAACCATCACTATCATCTGAATACCAATCACAAGAATCTATATCTTCGATCTCTTTGAAGAATCCTGATACTTGTGACACCTGGTTCTCTACTTTATTCTTATACCCACAAATTCTCAAAACTTAGACCTTGTATTTCTACAAAACACTCGTCTAAATACTAGAGAAGTTATAAGTAAACAGAACATAGTACGAGGACCTACCCCTTTGTCCTGAAGGACACTTGGACAACATACAATACTCTGTATAAGTCCGCTGAGTTGAACAACTCAAAACCTGTGCGTTGTAAGTGGAAAACTGTACCCTGGCGATTTCCTCAACTATCACCAATTACAACGAATTCCGATATAATGAGGATGATCACCTAATTCCTAATATCTTACTCCCACTCATCATCTGTAAAACCATACGGATATGAGAATGAAACCTGGTAAATACATACCCTTGGAGTAAGTGTCTAATCGGGAAAACAGTTTTTCTTTTAACAATGCACTGAAACATGACAATGTTTCGTAGGGGTATCCTGGTATTCATAGCAATGCCTCTTCCATAATCCAATTCATAACTTCAACCGTATACTTTATTGCCGTCTCTCCAAATCCCTTTATTTGTCTTTAGTCGTTACCTTCTGTACACCATCGTTAGGCTAAATGGTTTTCTTCCTTCCCTATCGTTCGGCACCAGCCTATGGCTTGGAAGAAGACTATCCAGTAAGCATAATAGGTGTACCCTCCTAAACCAAGGAGTACTCGCATCTCGAGAGAAGGTGACGATAAAAGACAATTGAATAATACCTTATTCTTTTAAAGGTGAAATAGGAGTGGCGATGAAGTACGCGGTTTTAGTCGTGAATGATATAAGTTGCAATTTACTTTGCCCTCTTTCTAATCCCTTTATTTTGTCTTTACATATTACCTTCTGCATACCCTACTTAGGCTAATTGGTTTTCTTCATTCCCTACCTTTCGGCACCAGCCTATGGTTTGGAATAAGACTATCCAATAGGCGTAATAGGTGTACTCTCCTAAACCAAGGAGCTCTCGCAACCTGAGAGAAGGTGATAATAAAAGACAACTGAATAAACCAATTCTATTTCTCCTGAACCTGGATCCATCCCCGAAGAAGTCCCTTCGAGTTCGTATATAACCATACGATGGATCTATCCAATGGAAGTGGACATCCGTAGTAATACGGGTGTTCTGAGAAATGCAAAGGGTAAAAGAAGGAGTGGCAATGACTTATGCAACTCAGACAATCCAAAAGCCAGTATTTTAAGAAGGTTCGGTGAACCTGGTCACTGAGTCAAAGTCTAGGGTCGGTCAAAGGTCGCTGCCAAAGAGAGAGAGAGAGAAGAAACATTCTGCGTGCATTCTATCCTAGATCAGAATGGTCATCACTTTATCTAATCCGGAAACCTCCCACTGTCCTGTCAAATTCTCCTCCAAACCTAAAGAAGAATTAATCGGGATCACCCGAAGAGTAAACCAACTCATCAGTGGGAATCGGGATCCAACTCTCATCGCATGTTAACGTGATGGAATGCATCCACGTTATTCATACTCCAGAAGGTATGCGCATACTTGGCAAGTTTCAGTTTCTTTAGAAACTCCCGATATCATTTTCTTGCCCCATGCTCTTATGACCTTGACGTACGCCAACAAATCATAAGTCACATGTCAAGTTCTTCCCGTCATTATCTTGTTAATTTGAACCCACCCGTACATACCCTTGACGTATGCCAACAAGGTAATACGACTGTCCCAAACCAACTCATCTATCTATGCAACAAATGAATACCCAGCAGCTACCAAACACTATGCCTTGACGTATGCCAACAAACATAGCTTGAATACTACTGACCATCCATAAGAAACGACGGAGGGCTACGACTGGTTTTTGGCGAAAAACCTTTAACGTAGTGAACTTGATATCGCTGAAGGAACCTGATAGCTTTTTTTAAAATATAGTGGCGAAAACCTTTTGCTAAAGAGGTCACTCCCGGTAAAGGGATCTCGGCTCTTTCCTCGTGGAATGAGGTGCAGGATATTCCACTGAATACCGCTATGCAAAGCAACATGTAATCGACTATAGTGAAGTTATTACTCTGACGCAAACTTCTGTCCAAGGGGTCAGTCCCGGTGAAGGGATATCGGCCCTTGCCCCGTCGAATGAGGTGCTGGATATTCCACTGAATACCGCTATGCATAACAAAAGAAAACGTCTTTGCAATAACACTTTTTAAATTGTTCCAACAACTCAAACAGGTTTGTTTTTAACTTTGCATTGATCAGAATCAACGCAGTCCCATCATCAATCACACCAGAAAAGAACGAAAATAAAATGTACGTATATGCCATCCGCATTCGTCACTGGGTCCCGTCATAACCCGTTAGGTTACTTAACTAACGACAGAGCGGGGACTGGACTAGCGCGGGTGTAAAACATATACAACATCTAATAGTATATAAACCAATATACATAATCTCTCCAGGCATGATAGTATGCAACATTACAGAAAAGTAATAAGCATCACAGAACAATACAGATAATCTGGGATCCCCGAGTTTCACAGAGCCGCTGCTGAAACTCGACGTTCCCCTGTCGTGTGGATAGCCTGTGCAATGAAACCTAGACCCCTACGGGTGCGGCAAGTTACCCGCCAAAATCTGAAGCGAGGTAGTCCCCACAGCATAGTGAATGGAACACCCGGCACTTCACGGAATCCGGTAAATTGAGCACCCCTCCTTGGGTCAACCTGTACCCCCTACGAGTGCGGCGAATAGTCTGCCAATTCTGAAGTGGGGCCCCTCTGCCTCTCAAATCCATGAGATGCGGACCCGTTGCTTTCTAGAACCCGGCTATCCGTGCACTCCGTCGCGGGGCAAAACCTAGTACAGTAATGAAAAATCGTACAATAGGTACATCAACCGCAACCTGGTCGTGCCCTAAAAGAATATTATACAACAGGCAGTGACGGCTGTCCACATGTTGGACGCTCGCCCCGTAATATCAAATGTACAAATAAACTCAAACTGTACTACCATTGCACACTGCTATCCACCACGACAAATCCGCAACATCACAGCACAACACAGAACATCAACGCGAATGTCACGTTCGCAAACCCGTCTAAAAGAACTATAGCAATCAGACGCGGTTTACCGATCAAATGACATTCCCGGTCGGAGATATAATGTAAGCACTGTAAACTAACGTGTTTAAATTTCGATCGACCAAAGACCAAATTTCAAAAAGTGGGCCCCACTGCTTACTGGTGAACAGTAACAAAATCTGGGCCAAAACTTTATATTCCAAAAACCCCAAAATCAATCAAAGAACCCACTGTCCAAATTTGGGAGCACGTGCTCCCCACGTGGCCGCGGTTGCGCGGCCAAACCATGGGTTTGGCCGCCCTTCCGCGGCAGCCTGGAGGGATCACGACCCCAAATTTGGTCGTGGTTCTTAGAATTCCCTGCACGGATTTTTAAGACATCCAGAAATAAATTTTGAGACCGTTTAAAATTAACAGAAACTGTCGGGATAAGAAATTGCGATTTTTGCGATTTTTGATTTCCGGTCGGATCGATGTTTTAAACACGTTAGCACAAGTTAGTATAGCAAAATGGTTAGGCTCTGATACCACTGTAAGTCTACGCTAGCACCCCGACAGTCTACAGACGCCAAATGCGGAACAAAAACTTTTAAACTGGCGCTATCGTATACTTTAACCCGGATCTGCCATTAATGCTAAACTAACAAACTGTAAAGAGTGTAGAATGGTTATACCGAACGATCCGAGTCCTTCGTTCTTCAACCATCATCCCACGCTCCGTTGCGGCTGCTCCGATCTCGTCGATCTCCGATCTCCTCGTCGAGGTGGCACCACATGATCGGTTCTTTAAACGGGCTCCCGCCTCTGACTCGAGGCAACTCGATCGTCAAGTTTGCTAAAGGAGAAGACCAAGATTGATGTAGAGAATGAGTAGATGACTTTGTCTCACTTCGTCCAAATCCGTGGACGATCGGTTAATGAAGTTGCCGTGGAAATCGGGTGATGGAATGAAATGAGCTGTGGATTCCATACACCCCAAATCTATCATAATCTTTTTTCCAACCATGAAAAACTATCAAAAAATTGAGAGTGAGAGAGAGAGAGAGGGGACGGCCTCTTTATATGATGGAGGGAGGTGACCGTAGGAGGAGGGAGGTGACCACAAGCATAAGATATTATGAACAAAATATCTTAAGGAAAACAAAAAACCTTAATTACAAAGCATGAGTCATTATGCATTAATTGAACCATTAAAGCAACCAATGAAAATCCAACACCAATTAATCCTAGTCACCTCATCTAGAAACTTCTAGAAGAATCCACACTCATCTCAAGAAAAGATAAATCCGTCTTTAACCGAATGTTAAAAGACGGCTGATAGAAAACTGGAAACTGGCAACTTCTAAAAGTGATCCTGAAACGACTTTCAGGATAACCCCGAAACAGTATAAATATACCCGCATTTGTATTACGACCGAATACAAATGCAACTGAAACAAAGATATTATACCTACTCAATATAATACTCGGATCTGGCTTAAACCAAAGCCGACCAGTATCATCTGCCCGAAAACTGACACGTGCGTAAACGCACGTGCATTTTCCGAACCCTGCCATAAAACCATACGGCCTCTACAACGTTTCGCCCGAACTTGGGAAACTGTCTGTGGGGGACTCTAATGACTCGTCTGCACCATGGCAGTGGGTTTAACCACAAACCGTCAGCGGCACTAGCAATGCGTAACGGCTGCCCATGGACTGACCTCAAGGGTGGCCGAGGAGCGAACTCAAGGGAGACCGATGAGCGAACTCCTTCGAAAACCCTACTGAGCCTAACAGTGACAATGTATATACAGTCCGGTCCGTTCGTCAATGAGTATCGCATATCTTGCCTAGAGGGCTAGCAACGTCAGACCCCTAATAGCAGTATAAGTCGTGTCGGAGTGAAGCCCAAATACACCCTGAGATACTACTGGAGTACCTACCAGTAAATCTCCTACCATGGCCATGGATTTGTGTAATGGCTCTCCTAGACACTGCACGATCTCGCCCCCAATACCGGGAGAGACGAATCCCCTGCCGATCCGCTCACGTGCCTCCATATGGCTCGGGACTGTACCCAAAATCTACCTGTTTGCACGACTCCTTTGAGCCGTGGTAGGGTAGAAATCAAAGCACAGTGGGAACTCACACGAGACAAATGACGACCTCAGGTCGATGAACTAACCTGTACACATGTCACCAGGGAACTGTTATCTGACGGTAGATATAATACTAACTAGCAGATTCCCGGCGAGTCCTGTCCGGTGTACTCATAACCCAATGAGCACCTGTATACATCTTAGGTGATCCAACTGACACCAGTGGCTTGTGAGACCGGCCACCGCCCCTCGTCGGGGTCTTGACTGTACACACTAGTCTACTCCGGAGTATCGATGCCCTGTCTCGAAACTCCCACGACTAGGGACTAAAATTAAGGATATGCATATAAACTACCCAACTCTCACGTATATGATCGCCATCATACTGTTGGTAGTAAAGCAAGATCCTAAGGGCTCTATCAAAGTGTAACATGCAATCAGTCACCTGAACATGTACACGACTGATAAAGGAAAACCAGATAGCATACTATCATTTCGAGTAAGACTGTCCTACCGGGATAGGTCCTCCGCAATCATTGCAATCACGTACCTGCGATCCAATAATTGACTATGAGGGCACTATCTCCAATAAAACTAGGTACATACAAACAGTTACGTAGAATCAATATCTACCCACTTGTCAGTCCTAGGCGATATTCCCCCACGGATTCAGCGTCCATGCTCATTCCGTTCGCAACTCTGAGAGACATATCACCTACCCTGATAACTCTATGGTTTCTCAAAGCATGTAACGAATTAAAGATATGAGATCCTGATCCAGTATCTAGTACCCAGGAAGTAGAGTTAATTGACAAACAGTTCTCAATTACAAACACACCCGAGGCCGAAGCCACAACATGCTTCGAATCCTGGCTACTGGCTTCCAAAGCCCTGCAATCTTTCTGCCAATGCCCCTTCCCATAACAATAGGAACATCCCTCCTTCCCTACACCAAGTCCCGAAACTTTTGCTTTTCCCTTTCCTTTCTACTTCACTGACACCGTATATTGGCTTTGTGGAGGTTTTCTTCTTTTCACCCTTTGCTTTCGCCTTGGATGCAGAAGAAGAAGGTCCCCCATTAAGCAGAGTGGGTGTCTCCCTGGTTTCTTTCAGGCTGTAAGTAAAGGGTAGGGACTGTGGAAATAAGTCAGCATATGACCTGTTTCCCAACGTGGTCTCCAGGTCCGTGAGCTCATCAAGATAGCTAGTCATCGTAAGGATGTCGTCCCTTACAGATGACACGACAGCCAATCTCACTTTAAGCAATTCGTTTGAGGTCTCATATCTTGCAATAGGAGATTGCTCTCAATATAAATCTTTGTTATGGAGGAAGATGGAAACTAAGTCCATCTTCTCGTGCTGCTTCTGGTATACACCATCAACTGAAACCAACACGAGACACTTGGCATTCGCACTGTCCTTTTCCCTTGTCTGACGGATATCCATATCCGCGACGGTGGAAACTAGACCTGGGACGGTGGGGGCTTGAGTAGTAATAGGGTGGTCCAGCTTGTCATAAGCAATGGACATCTGGACAAACCTTTGCCAGTCATAAAAGTCAGATTCAGTCAACTTGTTATCTAGATGTAACCTAGTCATGATCACATAATCGCTGAAGTTGAGAGAGAGAAGAAAACAATTTAGCATGATACTCTTGCATGTTTAGATTGGTTTTTAGTTTATCTAAACAGGATGACTCCCACTGTTTCTCGAATCCTTCCTCAAACCATAAAAGAAGAATTAGTCAGGACCGATCTCACTGTACAATACTTGCTTAACCGTTCAGCCAGACTAGTGTCGGTACTTCGAGGGAGGTTTTACGACGCTATCGCGAAGTTCCATAATTAAATAACCTCTTTTCTTTGGAGGCGTAGCCCCGCTGACACCGTTCTAGACACCTACTTGGTTTATAGCATTGATCGTTAAGTGACGAATCTCCTGATGAGTAGCATATACTCACAGTAGGATCGGGATCCAGATATCATCGTGTGATAATATTGAAGGAATCCTACCAACATTATCAAACTCCAAATGGTATGCAACACTAGCAAGTTTCAGTTTCTTTAGAAACTCCCGATGTGGATTTTTGCCCCATGCTCTTATGACCTTGACGAAGGCTAATAAATCATAAGTCACATGTCAAGTTCTTCCCATCATTATCCTTGTTAATTTGAACCTACCCGTACAAACCCTTGACGAAGGCCAACAAAGTAATACGACTGTCTCAAACCAACGCATCTATCTATGCTACATATGAATACCCCAGCAGCTACCAAACACTATGCCTTGACGAAGGCCAACAAATATAGCTTGAATACTACTGACCATCCATATGAAATGATGGAGGGATACGACTGGTTTTGGCGAAACCGTGAACGTAGTGAACTTGATATAATCGAAGGAACCTGATAGCTTTTTAAAAGGAGTGGTTAAAGCTCCACAATTAAAAATTCTGCTCTTTTAAAATAACCGAGTGGTTTCTTTTAAATTTGTTCCAACGATTCAGCTTTGGTTTGTTTTCTTTGCATTAAAATAATGCGTCCTATCATTTATCCTATCATTGCAGAAAACAACGAAAATACAACGTCCGCTTATGCCATCCGCATTCGCCACTGGGCCCCGTCATTCACCCGTTAGGTTACTTAACTAACGACAGAGCAGGGGCTGGGCTAGCGCGGATGCAAAACATAAGCAACGCCTACTAGATATCATATATAGATATTGTACATTCGTCAGACGCAATAATAGGCATTCCAGATCACAGATGAACATATTGGATATATTAGGAATCCGCGTTTCGTTTGAGCCTGCAACAAAAGACGGATTACACGGTCATGATGAATAGCCAAACCTTACCCTAGACCCCTACGGGTGCAGCAAACTACCCGCCTAGTACCAGAAGTGAAACAGTCTCCCTCAATGACGAGAGTAGGCCATTAAACACTTCAAAGTACCCGGTAGTTTGTGCACCCCATCTTAGGTCTATCCTAGGAGCATAAAACAGTAAATGAAATAATACAACGGTGGCTACAACCTCAATCCAGATGTGCCCGCAAAAGAATATTACAACATATTACAATTTACATCGAATGAAAGATAAAAACTCTCATCTCACATCCCCGGCTATTCATCCACGACAATCCAATGAAGTTCATATCCACAAATCAATATCCATCACAGAAATATGCAACCCCCTACTAACCGACATACTAGCAATTAGCGGAGGTTTACGAACACATTAAACATCTCAGATAAAACCTGATTAGCAAATAACATAGAATTTCGATCGACAACCTTTTTCCGTGTCTACCCCAAATGCAAGCCAGCACTAAAAAGATCTGGGCAGAAACAAAATTTACAGGAAAATAGAACACCCAAAAATAAGACAAACTGTGTAAATACGAGTCAACTCGGAGTCGACTCGGCCGCGGATCCGCGGCGTATTGCACCAATCCGCCGCGCTTCTGCGATCGTCTCACCGAGTTAGCAACTCGTATTTCTCCAATATTCTTAGAATTCCCTGCTGTGAATTTTCATGGCTCTGAAATAATTTTTTCGACAGGTTTAAAATCGACAGAAACTTGAGGGTTCCGGGGTTAAGTTTTCGTGTTTTTTCCGACGATCGAAGTTCTAATTAGTTGCTAACAAGCTAATAAAGGTTTAGTAGGCTCTGATACTACTGTAAGTATATGTCATGCACCCCACGTGTTCGCGGGGAGGCTGAATATATGAAAAACAATTATTAAAGCTTCGTAACACGGACTTGAGCACACGGATCGTGTCTAAACCATTACTAGCAAACTACGAGAGGTTTAACTACTCTGATTCGAAGTTATACCTCACGTTACATGTCCTTCGGGTCTTCATCACTGTCCTCCACACCTCGTCGGCTCTATGGAACATGGGTACCTCAACAGCCTCCTTGAGTCAAAGAAGATCCACCCGAGTGTCTATAGTCCGAGCTCCTATCTCGAATCTGAGATAACTACGGCTTCTAGTTTGCTAATCTAGAAGTCCTAGAGGGTGTAGAGTATTTAGATAGATTACTTAGTCACTTTAAACCCTAGGATTCTCAACTCATGAGAGCTTTTAGGGTTTGAGAAAGAAGATGAAGACTTGAGGAGAGAGAAGTGTTTTGTGATAATGAAATGAATTATCTCTCATGCTTGAATAATATGAAGCATACAAATATCTCTCTTGATCAAATCAAGATAATATCTAGCATGCTTCATTTAATTCAAATGGTGAATCACCTCATGAGTCATGAATCATTTAATGTCAACCTCCACCTCATCCTCCACCTCATTTAGTTTAAATCTAAAAAGAAATAAACACAAATGAGTCACATCCTTCTAGAAGCTTCCCGACAAATTACGAGACTGCCCCTCCCATCCGTATTTCCGAAAAACACGGATAATCTGAGACAGAATAAATCTATCTATATAATACTAGAATCTGGCTTAAACTAAAGCCCGCTAGTATTATCTGCTCGATCATAATATGTGCATAAGTGTACGTAAGTGATCGCGGCCCTGCCGTAAAACCATACGGCCTTTACACCTTTTGCCCGGTGCAGAGAAACTCTCTGTGTGGGACTCTAAAGACTCAACACTACGCTGGCTGTGGGTTTAACTACAAGCCCCAAGCGGTACTAGCTGTACGTAACGGTCCCCAGGTAGATGTCGATAAGAAGGCCGATGAGTAAACCCATCCGAACTCCTACTGAGCCTGTATGTGACAATCTCCGTACAGTTCGGTCTGTTCGTCTAGGACTATCGCATATCTGGCCTAGGGGGGCGGTAAACGTCAGACCCCTAATAGCGGTATAAGTCATGTCAGAGTGTAGCCCATTACAACTTGAGAAATTATTGGAACACTTACCAGTAAATCTCGCTTGCCCTGGCAAGGGACCTTGCGTAATGGCTCTCCATACACAGCGCGATATCAACCCCCAATACCGGGAGAGACGAATCCTGTCTAACCGCCACTGCCTCCAAGTGCTTCGGCACTGCACCCAACTACTACCTGTTTGCATGAATCCTTTGAGCCATGGTAGGGTAGTAATCTAAGTACAGTGGGAACACACTCGAGGCGAAGTAGCAATGTCAAGTCGACAGACTAAGCTGTACTCATGTTACCTGGGAACTGCAATCTGACGATAGGTATAGTACCAACCTGCAGTTCCCGGCGAGTCCTGTTCGGTGTACTCGTAACTTAACGAGCACCTGCATACTATCTCCAGTACGACGTACTGATGGCTGTAGGACAGACCATCTCCCTATACTGGGATGAGAAGCATATACACCAGTCTACTCCGGAGTATCGATGCCCTGTCTCGATAATCCTACGACCAGGGACCTGTAGAGGATGTTGCTTATAGACTACCCAGCCTCCACTAGTGTGACTGCCATCATAATGCTGGTAATCAAGCAAAGATCCTAAGGGCTCTACTAATATGTATAAGCGATATGTTAAAGAAACATATGCACATATTAAAGTAGAAACAAACCAAGTAGCATACTACCATTTTTAGCAAGACTGTCAATACAACTGTGAATATCCCAAGCTTCCATTAAGTAATATACAATCTAGTATGATACAATAATGGCCTCTAGAGCATAAACACTAACAGATCAGGTGATACCGCCTTAAAATGTGTTTGGATTTCTGATGGGACCGTGGTTCCTTCGCTAAAATAATAGCCCCGTTGTTGTCGCAATACAAAGGTATTAGACCAACAATGGATGGAACCACCTGAAGTTCAGAAATGAACTTACTCATCCAGACTGCCTCTTTTATGACATCATTAGCAGTGATATACTCAGCCTCCATCATTGAGCCTGCTATGGTGTCCTATTTGGAACTCTTCTGACAGACCGTCCTTCCTTTGAGGGTAAACACATAACCCGACTTGGATTTAGAGTCATCCTTGTAACTCTGGAAGCTAGAGTCTGTGAAGGACTCGACCTAGAGGTCTCCATTGCCGTATACTAAGAACAATTATTTAGTCATTCTTAGATACTTGAGAATGTTCTTTACGGCTATCCAGTGCTTCTCCCCTGGGTTTGACTGATACCGGCTTACCATGCTGAGTGCGTAAACTACATCTGGTCTGGTATATAACATCGCATACATTATAGATCCTACCGCCGAAGCATAAGGTATAATACCCATGCGAGCCCTCTCCTCATCAGTCTTGGGAGACATCTTTTTAGAGAGGGTGATCTCATGACAAGCGGGTAAATTACCACGCTTAGAATATTCCATACTAAATCTCTTTATTATAGTGTCAATGTACATGGACTGTGAAAGTCCTAACATTCTCTTAGATCTATCGCGGTAGATCTTAATTCCCAGAATATACGAAGCATCACCCAGGTCTTTCATAGAGAACTTCTGTAAGAAGCTTTTGACTAATTGTAGCATATGAATGTCATTTCCTATCAAGAGAATGTCATCGACATACAAAACGAGGAATACTACGGTTCTCGCTATAATTTTCTTATAAATGTATGGTTCATTAACAATTTTAATAAAGTCAAATTTCTTGACAGTCTCAACAAAGCAGATGTTTCAACTCTGCGATGCCTGCTTTAATCCATAAATGGATTTAAGCAACCTGCATACTCTTCCGCTGCTCGCACTCTCTATGAAGCCCTCCGGCTGGTCTATATAAAAACACTCTTCCAAACATCCATTCAGAAAAGCGGTCTTTACGTCCATTCACCAGATCTCATAGTCATAGAAGGAAGCAATGGCAAATAGGATCCGAATGGATTTAAGCATAGCCACTGGAGAAAAAGTTTCTTCATATTCCAAACCTGGTCTTTGACGAAAACCTTTTGCTACAAGTTTAGTTTTATAGGTTTCAACCTTTCCATCTACACCAATCTTCATTTTGAAGATCCATTTGCAGCCTACGGGTTTTACCCCTGGAGGTGCAACGTCCAAAGTCCAAACTTTGTTGGTGTACATGGATATTGTTTGTTGTATGTATGCCCTAGAGGCCATTATTATACATATGATGTATATTATAGTGGATGCTTGGACATATATAGGGAGGACTTTCTTGCTCGACATGATAGTATGTTATCTGGTTACTCTTTATCTTAACATGTACACTTATTGTCTCTCTGTTACATATTGATAAAACCCTTAGAATGAGTACTTGACTACCAGGATTATGATGTAGATCATACTAGTGGGGTAAGGGTAGTCGGTAAGTACATCCTTCAATTGTTCCTAGTCATGGGAGTATCGAGACGGGGCATCGATATTCCAGAGTAGACTAGCGTATACGTTTCTTGACCCATATGATGGGCGATGGATGATCCCACATCCATTAGTGTTTGACATCAAAGATTGTATACAGATGCTCAGTGGAGACTGGGTACACTGAACAGGACTCGCCGAGAACTCTTAGATGGTATTATACCTTACGTCAGATAGCAGTTCTTGTTGGGTTTACCTAGCACCTCACAAGAGTTTGTAATGCATCAAACATGCTACAATTAAATTTTTTAGGGTGCTAAGCAAACTAACCTAGGATCAAACTAGAAATTTAAAGTAACATATGAAGTAGTGTCACATGCTACAAGTAATATAACACTAAGTAAAGAGAATACAACGTTTGTAGTTCTCTTTGCTTGACTCCTTGGCTACTTGAGAGTTGGAACGGGCTTGCTTGTGATCTGTCGAGTCCACGATGATCCATCCGGAGTCATCTTTGTCCAAGCTCCTAGCTCCACTTGATCAAAAGATGAAGATGAATCTAACACTCTAAACTAATTAGCTAGACTAGTGCAGAATGATGATGTGGTTTGCTTTCTCACTTCAAAACCCTAACTTTACCACTATCTCACTCACTAGCTAAGTCAAGAGAGCAAGAGAGAGGAGGAAGAAGATGATGGCAACTCAAGAGCTCAAGTTATGATAATGATAATAAATAAAAATGAGAATATAACTTATATATAATTTCCACTCTCATCCCAAACCATGGGTTAATAAATATCTAGATATTTACTTTGGAGAAAAGAGAGCCATAGAATATTAACTCATGGTTAATTGAAGGTTAAGTGAAGAATGAAGGATAAATATCAACCATGAATTAATTCTATTTTCCTTTAACTCAAAAATAAATATAAAGATAAATACTTCCATGTGAGTCTTGCATTGCCACCACTAGTGTATTAACAACCATGATACACATAAGTGTATGCATGTATGTGTGCATGCACATCAACATGTGCATCAACATAAACATATGCATACATGCATGCATACAATAAAGAAAAGGGTTTAAAATAAGTGAGCTAAAAGTCAATGTTAAATCAATACTTGATTTAACAAACCGGTCATATCACATACGACCCGACCAATAGTAAGCGCCCGATTAATATACGGTGTCACATACGCGCATTTAATCGGGTCCCCGCGCATATCTCATATGCACACCACATCGTTTCGCCTGGGCTAGGAAACTCCTCTGTGGGACTCTAAGACTTGTCAATACGCCGGCAGTGGGTGATGATCTATCAAGCAACCCCAAGCCGCAAGAGGTCAGCTAAACGTAACGGCCACCCGGGTATTGAGTGATCAGAAGAAAACAAGCGAACCTGTCAAAACTCCCGTCGAGCCAACTGGCAACCCTACCGTACAGTCAGGTCTCTTCGTCAGATATGCTGCATATCAAGTCTAGGAATGGCATCGTCGACCCCAATAACTCAACAAGTCATGCCGATGTATGGCCTATAATAAGACCGAGAAACTACTGATAACACTTATCAGTAAATCTCAACAGCCATGGCCAAGGACTTACTGATATAGCTAATCGAGCACAGCGCAACATCAACCCCCAATACTGGGAGAGAAGAAACCCTCCTATCGCTCATTGCCTCCACATGTCTTGGGACTGTACCCAAAAGCCACCTGTTTGCACGACTCAGCAAAGCCGTGGTAGGGTGGAAATCAAAGCACAGTGGGAGAACACGTGAGACTCTATGACGTTCTCGGGTCTACAGACTAACCTATACCAGTGTCACCTGAGAACTGCTATCCGACGATAGATATAATACCATATAAGAGTTCTCGGCGAGTCCATCCAGTGTACCCAATCTCCACTGAGCACCCGCATACGATCTTGATGTCTAACATCAATGGATATGGGAACATCCATCGCCCATCATATAGGTCTAGTATCATATACGCTAGTCTACTGTAGAATATCGATGCCCCGTCTCGATACACCCATGATGTAACACCTTAGGATTTCGATTAGTGTTAATTAAGCAATAATGCGAGTTTTCTGTAAAATGTTTACCAATTCAGGTTCCTCACATTTTATAACATTTAATTAATAATTTTTTATTTGTTATGGCTTGCACACTCATGTGCATGTTTATGTGAGGGTGTGTTTGTGTAATATTGCTTGAGCAACCATGACAACTTAACCAAATCCTAATCCTTTGTTTAAACCTTAACCCTAACCCTAGATTTTGTGTGAGATATTTGTTTGGATGAGAGGAGGTGGCAAGGTGAATCATGGAGGGCTTTAATGGGCATTAATGGAGGTGAGGGGGAGAGAGTAAGATTAAGGCCTTATCTCACCCTACACTCACCTCTCTCTCTTTTCACCTCACACACTCTCATTCTCACTCTATCTCTTTCTCTTTCTCATTATTCTTCATCCCTCATTACCTCAACTGAACCCTACACTACACCTTCACTAAACCTTGCTAAAGTTAATCAAATCTCACCCAAATCCCTTTTCAAGACTTGTTTTGCCTCTTAGATGCCTTGGAGCTTGGAAAGCTAGGATCTTTGAGCTTGTGAGAGTAGGTAATGATATCTGTTCTATATATTGTTATAGTTTTGTGTAGCCTTTTGGTTTTGGTTTAGAACGCTTAAAGTTTAGTTTCATGCAATATCGTATTTTTTATTGTCATATTGTGTACTAGAAAATCTAGCAGTGTAGTGGTGTTGTACTAGAGACCCTATGCTTTCACCTGAAGCATGAGACCCATCTGCTCGGATTTGGCCGGCGACACATAGGCAAATTCCGGCGACCTCGGCCATTTGTTGGAGTTAGGGTTTGGGTTTTTCAGGGTAGCTGTCTGTAGTTATTTTAGTGTGTTTGGTACTGTTTGATTTTTGAGTTTTGACAGTATACAAAATCTGGGATCACTTTGCTTGTTTCTAGTGTTACGACTGTGCGCGTTACGTTATCCGACACGGTTCATGATCTTGTGTAGCTTTTGCTCTTGGGTTGGTTTCGTAGTGTTGTTTTGCATGTTAGCCACTAGATGAACACTTGAGAGTATGTTTGGAGTTGGTGCGTCGGTCAAACGTAGTGGTTACGTGTTATTGGTCGATTGCTAATATAAACTTGTTATATTGTTGTTTTATGATCTTAGGGTCACAGGCGAGGACTTGGGACGCTGTGAAGAAGGGAAAGCGAGTGGTTGGCTTTACTTAGCCCAAGATCATCCGTGAGTAGATTTAACATCTACAGGGGAATCGCCCGCATGGCGTTATGCGTCTGGGCTAGATATGATATTACATTAGCCGCATGTTTATTTGCATATATAGAGATTATGCATGAACTCATTTCATATCATTACTTGTTGTGCTTAGACTTGTACCCATTGGACACTGCACTATTATTGACGGTTCATGTCGCACGAGCACTGATTGTATGCCACACACACCGTCAATAATTGCCATGACATGCACAACACACATACCTATGTGATATTGTTTGGTTAGTGACATTTAGATATTTATTCATGTCCTTTGCGCATATGACATATAGCATACCTGTATACCTATATGCTTACACATATGCTTTGCCACACCTACATACTAGCTACACATATACCTATAGGTAGGCTACCATTAGTGACAGGTATATACGCATATGAGATATAGCTACATGTACATCTTGCATACATACTTACATGTACACTAATATACCTTGTTATAGTTACATGTTCACCTTTATATGATGTTGCGTTAGATTTTGGATATTAGGAACCGCATGATATATTTAATAACTTGTTGCAGTTAAATAGTGGTTGTTCCTTTATATGCTCATATTACTGTTTATGTTGCGTATATTATATTTCATGGATTTTCGCATTGAGATATAGATTTCCTACGATATTTTCTGGATTTGAGGACCGTGGTAGTTCATGAAATAATGCATTATTTGAAAGACCCGGTTTCTCTTGATATGATATTTCAGTGCGCCCACCATGAGATTTCTTGGTTCTGAGATTTGTGATATATACCCGATGCGAGGAGTGGAGTTGGCCGTGTGCGGGTACATGGTGGGTCCCGGAGGTACCCCGGGGCAAGATTGTCACAGATGATGGCGATGACCTCAAGGCAGGGGAGTACTACCTTACCAGTGACAGTATTGGACTCTGCGGTGATCGCGGAGATACCGACCGGAGTCATGTACGTATTGATACGTGGAATTTCGAGTGTCGAAGCTGGGCATTCGGGTTTCGGTAGTGTATGATATGTACCTATCAGGGCCAGTCGTGGTAACGACGCCTGATAGATCAGTTTTTATGTGTCGATGCTGGGCACTAGTTTTCATGGTGTTTTCGGGTGTCGATGTTTGATACTCCGGTTCCGTGAGACTTATAGGATATGAGGCCGATATTATGGTCGCTATGAGGACCGATTTTATGGTCGATATGAGGGCCGATTTTATGGTCGATATGAGGGCCGATATGAGGGCCCTTCTGATGGCCGATTTTAGGAATTTAGGATTTAGATTGTCTTGATGGACACTGGTCCTGCCACGATGAGGATTCCGTGAGGATGACATGTTTTATCCCATACTCCGCATTTATTTTATATGCATTGCTTCATGTATTAGTAGTACCTGATAGAGCACCATTCATGACTGTTGCATATACATATTGCCATATTATTGCTTCATGTATTAGTTGTACCTGATAGAGTACCTTTCATGACTGTTGCATACATATAGCCATTTATTGCTATTAGCTTGCATGTGATAGATTCGCGCAGTACGTGCATACTTGCGATTACCTGCATATGTTATTTACTATTCACGAGTTTGCTACTCACCTCCGTTGTGCCACAGTGTTTTGCAGGTAGTCCCTCAGGGTAGTTAAAGGCAGGGCTTTCATCTATCGTATCATCTTTTGCAGCGGATACCGCTACGGCTGACTGGGTGCATTTTTGCTATAGGTGGGTTTTGCGGTTATCCGATGTTGCTCATTGTATATTCGTTGTATCCAGTACTCTTCATCTACCATTTTCATGTATTGACTTAGAGACGAGTTGTGAGGATGATATTGTGTATTATTTGTGACTTCGAGATTTTCATGCTGTTCACTTTATATCGCCTTTTTCTTCGCTACAGCGCCGTATATCTATTGTGGTGGTTGTTTTCCGCCTTTGAGCGTGGATTTGCTCCCGTTTAGGGATGCTTTACTTATATCTTTTGTTGTACCCTTTTTGGGGGTTTGTTTTACAAAGGAGGTGCTGCCAAATTTTAAAGGAAGTAGATTTGGACTTTAAACAATTTTGATTGAGATTTTAAAAGTTTTAACAATGTTATTATCACTTACTACTTTTGATGGTTTAGATTGCTGGGTTGTTGGCTTACATGACTTATGTTACGCCTGAAGACGTTACGTAGTTTAAGGGCCGTCACGTGCTAAATTTTGGGTCGTGACACACGGCTAGGGACATTTCAGGATATGCTTATAAACTACACATGTCCCACTAGTATGATCTGCATCATAATCACAGTAGTCAAGCAAATATCCTCAGGGCTTTATCAACATGTACAAATGAATAAAAGCATGATCAAGTGAACATGTCAGATAAAGAGTAACTAGATAGCATACTATCATGTCAAGCAAGAAAGTCCTCTGTATATATATACATGTATAAATACATCCACTATCATATAATTGCCTCTAGGGCATACATATACCCAACAGTTCTCTGGTGACACTGGTACAGATTAGTCTATAGACATGAGATCGTCATAGAGTCTTGTGTGATTCCCACTGTGCTTTGATTTCCACCTTACCACGTTCAAGAGAACGTACAAAACGGTGGTTTTTAGGTACAGTCCCGAGTCACATGGAGGCAATGAGCGATAGGAGGGGATTTAGTCTCTCCCGGTATTGGGGGTTGATATTGCGCTATGCTCGATTGGCCATAACAGGAAATCCCTGGCCAGGATTGCTGAGATTTACTGGTATGTGTTATCAGTAGTTTCTCGAACAGTTATAGGTCTCACATCGGCATGACTTGTCAAGCTATTGGGGTCTGACGTTTACCACCCCCAGGCTGGATATGCGACCTATCAGACGAAGAGACCGGACTGTACGGTAGTGTTACTTATTGGATTCGCAGGAGTATGAGCAGGCCTGCTTGTTGATCTTCTGATCGCTCAATACCTGGGTATCCATTACGTCCAGCTAGTACCGCTGACGGCTTGTGGGTGACTGATATGATCATCACGTACTTCCGGCGTATTGACGAGTCTTTAGAGTCCTACACAGAGGTTTCTTGGCTCAGGCGAAACGAAGTAGGAGCACATATGTGATATGTGCGGGACTGAGATTAATATGCGTATGTGATACCGTATTCTAATATCGCGATATGTGATATCGGTCGGTTATATGTGATATAGCCGGGTTATCGAACCAAGTGTTGATTCGATAAGTTGATACAAATGATATTAGTCGGTTATATGTGATATAGCCGGATTATAAAATCAAGTGTTGATTTAATAATTTAATGTATGATTATACATTTGATATATTAATTTTACATTAACTAATATTAGCTCACTTAAGCATTTCTTTTTCTCACTCATATATAATATATATGTGATATATATTATTGTTTTTGTATCATGCTTTATGATACATTGTACATGGGTGTATGAGACTCACACCATGCTAAAGATAATCATGGGTTTTAATTATCTAAGGTAAATACAAAATTAGGTGGAATAATCACATGGTTGAAGCTTAGTGGGCTTGTAGAACCATTGACTTAGTCCACTAATTTTGTCTCACCCTAGATATTTATTAATCCAACCATTATCTTAAGCCATGGTTAAGTCTCTACATGAGTTAATATGAGATATTATCTCACCCATGGTTGCTATTCTCACACTCACTCCATTCTGCACTTCATCTTCTTCTTCATCTCAAGAAAGCTCTCTAGATTTTCTTGAGGTGAAGAAATATTATTCTAAAGTGAGAAAAATTATTCTAAAGTGAGCAAAAATCCTACTTTATCAACCTATACCTGATTATCCATTTAGTTTAGGTTGTTTGCTTCACTAATTCCCAATTAGTGAAGAGGTAGCTTGAGTTAGAGTCTCCTCGACGTAGATCATCTTCGGCCTCGAAGACTTCGAGAATGCTTGTTCATTTCGCTTTATGGAGCCTAATTTGAGTCCGGGAGATCACTACTTAAAGCGAAGTGACTACTACACGGAGCTTTAGAAGTGAATGACCGGTCTACAAAGGTTGTATTACTCATTCACTTAGTATAATGTTTGATTACATGTTGCTTTACCCTAATTCCTCTAGTTAGATCCTTGGTTAGGGTTCTATAGCACCTTAGAATTTTTTAATATGGCATAGTTGACGCCTTTCAAAACCTAGTGAGGGTGCTAAGGATCCTAATAGATTCCATCTCGGATCTCATAGCATCCAGCCACTTTATCCAGTCTCTGCTCGTGATGGCCTGCTGAAAACTAGTAGGCTCATCATTATCGATGATGCAATCTTCTTGATCCCCGTCTATGAGAAAACTATAGAATCTTTCGGGAGGATGAGACTGCCTACTAGATCTGCGGAGTGGCGTAGGTATGTCCGGTTCTATTGAAGTCTTGGGTTCCACTAAGCTTTTAGTAATAGTTTGTGATTCTGTAATTTCTTCCAGTTCTATTGCACTCCCACTAATTTATTTTTCAAGAAATAGAGTTTCCATAAAGCGGACATGTTGAGAAACAAAAACCTTTCCTCAGCGTAATAGAAACAATACCCCCTTAAATTTTTTGGGCATCCCACAAACTTACACAATATCAAGTGCGCTTCGAGCTTGTCTGGATGATTCTTTTTGAAAAAAGCAGGATACTCCCATATCTTAAGATACTTAAGAAAGGGTTTTTTCCCACTCCATATTTCATATGGAGTAGTAAGCACAGACTTAGTGAGAACTTTGTTCAATAGGTATGCAGCAGATTCTAATGCAAAACCCCAAAAGGATAGCGGTAACTCAACATTGCTCATCATGGAAAGCACTATATCAAGCAAGGTGTGATCTGTCTTTCTGATACACCGTTGTGTTGTGGAGTGTATGGAAGAGTAAGATGAGAGAGAATTCCATTCTCTTTTAAATATTCCAGGAACTCAGTACTGAAGTATACTCCACCCCGATCAGATCGAACTATCTTGATACTTTTTCCCGTTTGTTTTTCCAGTTCATTCTTATACTCCTTGAATTTCTCAAAGGCCTCGGATTTATGTTTCATTAAGAATACATGTCCATACCTTGAGAAATCATCGGTAAAAATAATGAAGTAGGAATAACTACTTCTTGCATGTGTAGACATCGGACAACACATATCGCTGTGTATGAGTCCCAGGAGCTTAGTGGCTCCTTTTTCGTATCCAGTGAACGGAGTTTTGGTCATCTTTTCTCTGATACATGATTTAAAAGTTGTATAGGATAGATATTCAAATGGATCTAAATATACATCTTTATGCAACTTAGTTAAACGTGTTTCATTGATATGACCTAATCTACAATGCCATAAGAAAACTTGATTTGATTTTGGAGTCTTTCTTCTT
The DNA here is from genome assembly GCA_030015575.1 of Agapanthus africanus. Taxonomy (NCBI): domain Eukaryota; kingdom Viridiplantae; phylum Streptophyta; class Magnoliopsida; order Asparagales; family Amaryllidaceae; genus Agapanthus; species Agapanthus africanus. Next base: position 97,386,525 of record JASDDO010000010.1, on the reverse strand, counting down.
AGTGTGTTTTGAACGTTGAAAACATGATACTGATTGAGTATGTATATTCCATTATCTAGTATACCCAACCCAATCATTTCATGATTTAGATGAATATTTATAAAATTTCTTTCAAGTGCAAAAGTATGTCCTTTATTAGATAACAAGTATATAGATATAATATTGCACATCATACTAGGTATACAAAAGCAGTTACACGAACCAAAATATGTCCACTCACCATCTCGAGATGATATTCTCCCACTGTAACAGTATCCACACTTGTTTCATTGCCAACTCGTACGGCCATATCACCTTTCTCTAAAACTCTACGGCTTCTCAACGCTTGCAAAGAATTATAGATGTGGGATCCTGACCCGGTATCCAATACCCAAGAAGTAGAGTTAATAGAGAAACGGTTTTCAATCATAAACACACCTGAAACCAAAACCACAACTTGCTCCGAGTCCTGATTCTTGGTTTTTAAGGCCTGACAGTCCTTCTTCCAGTGTCCCTTCTTGTGACGGTATAAGCACTCATCCTTTGTTGCTTGTGTTCCTCTAGTCCTATCTTTTCCCTTCACCTTCATCTTATTGACACCACCTTTCGGTTTGGTGGGGGCCTTTTTCTTTTTCCCCTTGGTCTTAGCCTTGGATTTAGAGGAATAAGGTTCCCCAACAAGTAGAGCGGGCGTCTTCCTGAATTTCTTCAGGGTGCCCTCTGTAGTCCTCAACATGTTGAGGTGTTCTGAAAGTGTAACTTCCTTTCATTGCATATTGAAATTCAATATGAACTAAGCATAGGTGGCAGGTAAGGACTGTAGAATCAAGTCAGTATATAACTCGTTCTCCAACGTGGTCCCAATGACTGCAAGCTCCTCAATGGGACTGATTATCTTCACGACGTGGTTCCCGGCAGATGAACCGATAGCCAACCTTGCTTGAAATTATTTTCTCGAGGTCTCGTATCTTGTGATACGAGACTGTTCTCCATATAAATCCTTACAATATGAGGCTTGGAAGATCGAGGTCTCGTATCTTGCAATTAGTCGCTTCTGATGTTCATTATCCATAGAGGTAGCACGAGGCACTTGGATTTTGCATAGTCAATATCCCAAATCTTACGAACCTCAATGTTCGTGACTGTAGAATCTGAACCAGGGACGACGAGGGCTTTAGCCATAAGGACATATGCCACCTTGTCATAAGTAAGGGCCATTTGGACATTCCATAGCCAATCTTTATAATTCGACCCTGACGGTATGTTTTTATCTAGTAGCAACTTAAATCCGGTCAGGATGGTCGCTGCAATTAGAAGAGAGAGAAGAAACACTCAGCATACGCTCTTGCAAGTTTAGATTGGTTATTAGTTTATCCAAACAGGATGGCTCCCACTGTTTCCTTGAATTCTCCTTCAAACCCTAAAATAAGAATTAGTCGGGATTAATCGCACCCTACAAGTTCGTTTATCTTTCAGCCAGGCCAGTGTGGGTATTTTGGAGGGAGGTCCCCCATGGTTTCGCATGAACCCAATTAAATAACCCTGTTTTCCCAAAGGCATAATCCCGTAAACACCTTTCTAGACACCTACTTGATAAGCTAATTGTAAATTAAAAAACTTTCCCGAAGAGTAGCTGATACTCATAGTAAGATGACCCAACTATCATCGTGGGTTAATTTTAAAGGAAGCCAACCAAAACTACTACACTTTAGAAGGTATGCAGCACTAGCAAGTTTCCCATATATTTGAAACTCCCGATGTGGTTTTTGCCCCAAGCGCTTATGACCTTGACGAAGGTCAAAACATCATAAGTCATAAGTCATGTTCAACCCATCATTGTCCTGATTTATCTAGACCCATTCGTACAAGCCCTTGGCAAAGGTCAAAACAGCTGTACGTCTGTCCTAAATTAATACATTTATCTATGTTATAGATAAGTACCCACTATCTACCAAACACTATGCATTGGCGAAGGTCAAAACACATAGCTTGAATACTAGTGAGTACCTATCTGAAATGACGGAGGGATACGGCTGGTTTTGGCGAAAACCGTGAACGTAATGAACTTGATATCATCGAAGGAACCGAATAGCTTTTAAAAAGAGTAGTTTAAGCTCCGCATTTAAAAGTTAGTTTTAAAGAAAACTGAGTGGTTTTATAATTGTTCCAACGTTGTCAAATATTAGGTTTGTTTCTTTGCATTAATTAGGATTAATGCGGTCCCATCAATTAACCTTATCATTGCAGAAGAAACGAAAATAGAACGCACGCTTATGCCATCTGCATTCGCCATAGGGTCTCGGGTCTTCTACGTAAAGTTACTTAACTTACAGCAGGCGGGGACAAGACTAGCGCTCATGAAAAACACAAGAAACGTTTATTTATATATATAGTATATATATATCACATTCGTCTCATGCAATAATATCCGCCACAGAACACAGCAGAAGCAACACAAATGAAAATAAAGGATATACTAGGATTTCCGTGTTTCCGCAGAAGCAACACAAATGAAAATAAAGGATATACTAGGCTTTCCGTGTTTCCGTTTAAGCCATTTACGAAAATACGAATTCTACGGTCGTGATGAATAGCCAAAACCCAATCCCTTAGACCCCTACGAGTGTGGCAAGCAACTCTACCAAATCTAGAGTTAGGTGACTTGTTCTCACTACCCGAGATGATCACCCCTTGGACTCTAGAACTCGGTTACTTGAGCACCCCGCCTTGGGTCTATCCTTTGTAGAGAAATATAAATAATACAACGGTGGCTACAATTTCAACCTAGAAGTGCGCCGCAAAAGAATATTACAATACTTTGAATAATTGCATGAATGAAAAAAACACTCTCTCATATGTAAAACCCCCCAGCTATTCCATCAAGATGATCACACCTATTTCCATATCATAACCACAACTGATACAAGATATGTGCAACCCCTACTAATCGACGTATAGCAATTAGTCGACGTTTAGAAACACATATACGAACGAAAAGATAAACAACGATGTTAAAATTTCGATTTAGAAACACTTCGTAATGCCTATACACAAAGATAACTCTAGATGAAATCTGTTCGTAATCAAATAAAACTAGAAACCTTAAATCCAAGTATACAAGACACCACGAGAAGCACGCGATATAACTCGACACAAAAACTGCCAATGGCGGGGATTTTGGAAAAACCGACGGTCAAATCTTTGAATTAGTGTCCCGTTCTTCTCTAGTGTTCTTATAACATTGCAAATAGCACTCTGCAATTGTTTAAAAAAAATTTAGAGGCTTGAAAATTTCAACAGAAACTAGGATTTAGGATTTATCAAATACGGAGTTATTTCGGTTTCGATACTCTAACATCGTTTAGAATTAGTTTAAGTGTTTGGGTTGCCTCTGATACCTATGTAAGTTCATAGTGCTCATGCCATGTCAACTACGGCATTTGCGGAATCAAAAACTTTAATTTTTTTAGAGAACTATAAACTATAACCCTAGAAATCGAATCCAAACATTAAACTAACTAAAACCAAAAGAAGTTATCTGCTAGGTTGAGGACAACAACCTTTGAAGACATGTCCTTCAGGTATTTTGTGGTCCTCTACTTAAGCTTCTAGAGTTGTAGGATCGAGCTTGTAAGATAGTCTCCCCACGTCAAAGATGATCCACCCGAGGATGCCGGTTCAAGCTCTAGCTTCTAGTAATAATCAAAGAAGCAACTAAAGATAAAGATTTGCTAATTCTTGATGCTTAGTGATGTACTATTTGTGTAAAGAAGCTCTCTTTCTTTTTCTTTAAACTCTAGAGTGAAAACGAGAACGAATATGACGAACTCAAGAAATGGCTACTGAGAGATAATGATAATTATCTCACCCTTTTCCAATCTCATCTCTTCATACAATAAGAGATTTTGTGAATCACTAGTGTGAGTCACAAGCCCACACACAACTAGAAGTGATGAGAGAAAGAAAGAAGCCACCTCACAAATATACACATATACATACATATATAAATATATATACACATATATATACACAACCATGTATACCCGTATATATAATAAATATGTATACCCGTATTTATAATAAATATGTATACCCGTATTTCTACCAAAATACAAATACCGTATTTTTATTGAAAATACAAAATACGCATATTCATATTAAGAAAGAAATACATGTATTTGTATTAAGACACAAATACCCGTAGTCATACAGATATACATATTTGTATAATTACCGTATTTGTGTTAAAATAAAAATACCCAAAATAAAGCAATATGATACTAGTTCCAAATCTCGCTATCTTTCAAACCTACTAGTATTACCAAAATGTCCGATTAAAGCACGTATATAAAATACACGTGTTTTATCGAACACCCGAGCGTATCAAAATACGCATACTACACCGTTTCGCCTGAATCGGGAAACCCTCTGTGTAGGACTTTAAAGACTCGATAATACACTGGAAGTGGGTTTAACCACAAGCACGTCAGTGGCACTAGCTGTACGTAATGGCTATCCGGGTATTTGTCAAAAGGAAAGATGACAAGCAAACTCGTCTGTATCCCCAATAAGCCTATCTGTGACAATCTCCATACAGTTTGGTCTGTTCGTCTGAGAGTATCGCATATCAAGTATAAAGGGGTGGAAAAATTCAGACCCCTAAAAACCTGATAATTCATGTCGATGTAGCTCAAGACCATCCAAGAAACTACTGATCAAACTATCAGTAAATCTCAACTGCTCTGGCCAGGGTCTTATGGTTTCGGCCAACCGTACACATCGCGGCATCGAATCCCTATACAGGGAGAGACGAATCCCCAACAATCACTCACTACCTCCATGTATCTCGGGACTGTACCCAACTAAAACAAGTTTTCACGACTCAGTAGAGCCATGGTAGGCTAGTAATCAAAGCACAGTGGGAACTCACACAAGACAAATGACGATCTCAGATCGACAGACTAACTTGTACTTATGTCACCTGAGGGCTACTTTCTGACGTTAGGTATAATACCATCCTGCAACTCCCGATGAGTCCGTCCAGTATAACTCATAACCTAATGAGCACTTGTATACTATCTTTGGTGTCGTACACCAATAGCTGTGGGATTGGCCATCTCCCCTAACGGGAATAAGAAACGTATACACTAGTCTACTCTGGAGTATTGATACCCAATCTCGATAATCCTATGACTAGGGACAATTTTAAAGATGTGCTTATAGACTACCCAGCCTCTACGAGTATGATTGCCATCATAACGCTGGTACTCAAGCAAAAATCCTACGAGCTCTATCAACATGTATTAGATATACGTAAAAAGAAACATATACACATATTAAGATAGATACAAACTAAATAACATACTATCATATTGAGCAAGATTGTCTTGTTCATATATATCCCCAGCATCCTATACAATAAAAGCCTCTGGGCCATATATATCTGAACACCAAGTACAGTAGGAACACATTCAAGACAAATGACAGTGTTAGGTCTAAAGACTACCCTGTACCTATGTCACCAGAGAACTGCTATCTGACGATAAGTATATAACCATCTTGAAGTTCTCGGCGAGTCCGTCCAGTTTAACTCATAATCTAATGAGTGTTGGCTATAGTGCCCTTAAGGCAATTATCATAGTCGCAGGCAGGTGATTATGATGATTGAGGGAGGACCTATACCGATAAAACAGTTTTACTCAAGATGATAGTATGCTATCTAGTTTTTCTTTATCATCATGTATATGTTGATAGAGCCCATAGGATTCTTACTTGACTACCAGCATTATGATGGAGATCGTATACGTGGGAGCTGGGGGTCTATAAGCATATCCTTAAATGTCCCTAGTCGTGGGAGTATCGAGACTGGGCATCGATACTCCAGTGTAGACTAGTGTATACTGATCAAGACCCTGACGAGGGGTGGTGGCCAGGTCTCATAAGCCATTGGTGTTAGTTTGTTCACCTAAGATAGTATACTGGTGCTCATTGGGTTATGAGTACACTTGACGGACTCGCCGGGAACGTGCTAGTTGGTATTATACCTATTGTCAGATAGCAGTTCCCAGGTGATATGTGTACAGGTTAGTCTATCGACCTGAGATCGTCATTTGTCTCGTGTGAGTTCCCACTGTGCTTTGATTATTACCCTACCACGGCTTAAAGGAGTTGTGTAAACAGGTTTTAGCTGGGTACAGTCCCGAGCCATATGGAGGCAGTGATCGGATTGTCGGGGATTCGTCTCTCCCGGTATTGGGGGTTGATGTCGCGTTGTGCACGGATAGCCATCACCAGAAATCCGTGGCCACAGTGGACGAGAATTACCGATCTAGGATCGATAGTTTCTCAGGTGGTGATGGGTTTCATGCCGACACTAAATATCGCGTTGTTAGGGGTCCGACTTTATCCAACCCCCTAGACTCGATATGCGATACTCTTAGACGAACGGACCGGACTGTACGGATATTGTCACTGTTAGGCTCAGTAGGGGTTCAGGATGAGTTTACTCGTCGGCCTCCCTTTCGCTCAATATCTGGGTAGCCGTTACGTACAGCTAGTGCCGCTGACGTGCTTGTGGTTAAACCCGTTGACGTGCTTGTGGTTAAACCAACTGCCAGCGTATTGACGAGTCTTTAGAGTCCCACACAGAGGGTTTTAACGGTTCAGGCGATATGGTGTAGATGGCGTATGTTGGTACATACAGGTGTTCGATTAAATATGTGTACAGGCTGCACAGACATTAATCGGGCAGTTGATAATACTAGCGGCTTACGATTAAGCCAGATTATTAAATCAGGTTTTGATTTAATAATTTATATATATATATATGTATTCTAGTATTATTGTTCACTATTTATTTTCTCTCTTGGCTATTTGTATTTTTGTACGAATACGCGTATATGTATTTCGATACGTGTTCCGGGAAGTATTCCGTAGTTATACGGAATAGCTTCTAGAAGGTGGCCATCTCATTATTGGATTTTCTTTTTAGAAAATCAAATAAGGAAATGAGGTGGAGGGGTGAGGTGGCATGAGCATGGTCTTGGACATATAGAGAGGCATGGGTCTTAATTCTTTGTTGGATAATTTGATGAGATATTTTGGAGTGCATTATTTTTGCATGAGAGAGAGAGAGGAGGCAGCCACTTCACTTAGTGCTTGGCTCATTTTGATTTCTTCACTTGCTTGCTTGCATTCTCCACTCACTTCAACACTTAGCCAATTTCTTTAGTTGCTCATACCTGTGTTTCCTCACCTCCTTCATCTTCTTGAGTTGCTCTATTGAACATTGAGATGAGAGAAAATTATAGTGACACATTCCTACACCTCCACTCTTTATTGCTAGCAACCTTGGAGCGTCGGTTGCCTCGTTCGACGAAGCTGAAGCTTGCGCCGCTTCCCTCTGGTGGATCATCGTAGATGATGGAAGACCGGCAACCAAACTCGATCAAGGAACCACTAGGAGCTTGGAATGAAGACCGAAGGACACGGATCAACTTGGTATAACCATTCTAACTTCTTTATAAAGCTTGCTAGTTTAGGGTTTAAGGTAGATCCGGGCATCGGGTAATGGTAGAACCAGTTTAGTAATTTTTTGTTCCGTATTTGGCCACGGTTTGATAGCCGGGGCGCTGCCGTAACCTAACATGGTATCAGAGCTAGGTTTTTAAAACCTAACCTAGCTAATTTAGACAATGTTAATGTATCGAAATCGAAACAACCCGAAAACGATGCACTGCAGATTCCACTCTCTGTCGATTTTCAAAGTCTTCAAAATTTTTTTAAACAACTGCAGAAGACTTCTTGAGTGATTAGTAGAACATACCCCAAATACGAACCCATTCCATGCAGTTTGACCAGAGCACATTGGCTCAAAAACCGAGCAGGCCGGCCATTTCAGGGCTTTTGGACTTCGTATTTTGGGTGTTGTTTGGTCTCTGGAATATTGGTTCAGTGGTATTGTTTGTTTTACCCATTTTTGTTATTATGTTATCTGTTGTTCGGGGGAAATTCGGTGTGTTTCAAAGTCGATGTTTTAACACTGTTTAAATGTTTATACAGTACTTACATTACTATTTGCGACCGTGAATGTCATTAGATCGGTACAACTCGTCTAATTGCTATATATTCTTTTAGACGAGTTTGCGAACGTGACATTCACGTTGATGTTCTGTGTTGTGCTGTGTTGTAATTAGATCGTCATGGTGGATAGCTTGGGTGCAATGTTTGTACTGTTTAATTTTATTTGTACATGTGATATTACGGAGCGAGCGTCTGACATGTGGACTGCCGTCACTACCAGTTTGTATATTATTCGTTTGGGGCACAACCGGGTTGAGGTCGATGTCGATGTCACCCTTGTATATTTTTTTTTTCTGTACTAGGATTACCCCGCGATGGAGTGCATGAATAGCTGGGTTCTAGAAGGCAACGGGTCCGCATCTCATGGCGTTGAGACGGAGGGGACCTTACTCTAGAATTAGCGGGCTATTCGCCGCACTCGTAGGGGGTATAGGTTGACCTACGGAGGGGTGCCCAAGTTACTGGATTCCGTGAAGTGTTGGGTGGCCCATTCACGTTGTTGAAGGGGGTTGCCTCGCTTCTGGTTTTGGCTGGTAGCTTGCCGCGCTCGTAGGGGTCTAGGTTTCATTGCACAGGCTATCCACACGATAGGGAACATCGGGTCTCATTTGTGGCCTAAATGAAACCCGGGGCTCCAAGATTATCCACCATTCTGTGTTGCTTCTGTGATGTTTCTGTGATGTTGCTTATATCATGCCTGGGACGAATGTTATATATATATTTATATATATACAAGTAGATGTTGTATATGTTTTGCACCCGCGCTAGTCCAGTCCCTGCTCTGTCGTTAGTTAAGTAACCTAACGGGTGATGACGGGACCCAGTGGCGATTGCGGATGGCATATAAGTACATTTTATTTTCGTTCTTTTCTGGTGTGATTAGTTGATGGGACTGCATTGATTCTGATCAATGTAAGGATAAAACAAACCTATATGATGTTGTTGGAACCAAGTTTTTAAAATACTGACATTACAGACGTTCTCTTTTGCTTTGCACAGTGGTATTCGGTTATGAATATCCAGCACCTCATTCGACGAGGCAATGGCCGAGATCCCTTCATCGGGAGTGACCCCTTGAGTAAAGGTTTGCGTCAACGTAATAACTTCACTATAGTCGACTCTTTTGCTTTGCATCGTGGTATTCAGTTTGGAATATCCTGCACCTCATTCTACGAGGAAAGAGCCGAGATCCCTTCACCGGGAGTGACCTCTTTAGCAAAAGTTTTTGCCACTATAAATTTGTAAAACCACTCGATTCCTTCTACGATATCAAGTTCATTACGTTAAAGGTTTTTTGCCAAAAACCAGCCGTAGCCCTCCGTCATTTCAGATTAGTATTGCTTAGTATTCGTGCTACGTATGTCGTGCATTGCCGAGGCGTAGTGTTCGGTAGCTCTGTAATGCTTTTCTGTCGCATGGATATGTGGATTGGTTAGGACATGTTAGTTATATGTATGGCCTAGAGGCCATTACTGTACATTGGATGTATATTGTAGTGGATGCTGGGACATATATAGGTAGGACTTTCTTGCTCGACATGATAGTACGCTATCTGGTTGCTCTTTATCTTAACATGTATACTTTCTGTCTCTCTGATTACATGTTGATAAAGCCTTTAGGATGTGTACTCAACTTCGAGGACTATGATGCAGATCATACTAGTGGGGCCTGGGTAGTCAATGAGTACATCCTTCATTGTTCCTAGTCGTGGGAATATCGAGACGGGGCATCGATATTCCAGAGTAGACTAGCGTATATCTTCTCGACCCATGTGATGGGCGATGGATGATCCCATATCCATTGGTGTTTGACATCGGAGATGGTATGCGGGTGCTCAGTGGAGACTGGGTATACTGAACGGACTCGCCGAGAACTCCCAGATGGTATTACACCTCACGTCAGATGGCAGTTCTCTGGTGACACTGGTACAGCTTAGTCTGTTGACCTGAGATCGTCATAGAGTCTTGTGTGTCTCCCACTGTGCTTTGATTTCTACCCTACCACGGCTCTACTGAGTCGTGCAAACAGGTGGTTTTTGGGTACAGTCCCGATTCACATGGAGGCAATGAGCGATAGGAGGGGATTCGTCTCTCCCGGTATTGGGGGTTGATGTTGTGCTATGCTCGACTGGCCATAACAGGAAATCCCTGGCCAAGGTTGCAGTGATATACTGGTAAGAGTTATCAGTAGTTTCACGAATGTTATGGACCTTACGTCGGCATGACTTATCGAGCTATTGGGGTCTGACGTTTACCACCCCTAGGCGAGATATGCAACATATCAGACGAACAGACCGGACTATACGGTAAGTGTTACTGGTTGGATTCACAGGAGTGTGAGTGGGCTTGCTCGTCGATCTTCTGATCGCTCAATACCCGGGTGGCCGTTACGTTTAGCAGACCGCTTGCGGCTTGTGGGTGTTTGATATGATCATCATCTGCTGCCGGCGTATTGATGAGTCTTTAGAGTCATACACAGAGGTTTCCTGGCTCAAGCGAAACGAAATAGGAGCGCATACGAGATATGTGCGGGACCGAGAAAAATGCGTGTATGTGATACCTTATTCTATTCTCACGATGAATGTATCGAATGGTTGTATGTGATATAACCTAGTTATCGATTCAAGGATTGATTCGATAAGCCGATACATTGGATACTAGTCGGTTATATGCGACATGACCGGATCATTGAATCAAGTGTTGATTTAATGATTTAATGTATAATTATATATTTGATATATTACTTTTCATTAACTAGTATTGGTTCACTTTAAATGGATTTTCTCACTTCATGTGCATATTGTGTATATGATATATTTTAGTGCACAAGATTGTATAATGTTTGATGATACATGCTCACTTGGGTTTGTGTAAAGAATTAAACCATGGTTATATGAGTGGTTAGGGTTTTGTTTATTTACTTATTCATTTATTTATTTATTATTCTTTTTGAAATGATATAGAAAAGAATGGTGGCTTATTTTGTTTGTTGTTGAAGCTTCATGAAGCTTTGACTAAGTGACCATTCTTATCTCATGCTTAACCCTAACCAATCAAACTAACCATAGTCTATTCTCTACACCTAACCAAGGTTGGATTATGATAAGAATGATTTGGATTTTCTTTTTTGAAATAATCCTTTTTATTTCTATCATATTCTATCATCTTCTTCTTCTTCTTCTTCAAGAAGAAAAGCTTGCCTCCATCAATGGCAACTTGAGCAAATGAGTGAGAAATCCAATTCAAAAGTGAACCCACCTCCTATTTCTTCATCCTCTACCTCTTGCCAAGTAGTATAGGGTGTTTTCTTCACAAGTTTTATGGCTTGGTGAAGTTGGAGCTTGATCTTGTGTTGCCTCGACGTAGATCATCTTCGGCATCGAAGCCGACGACCTAGCCCGCCCATTTCTCCGATGAAGCCGATGCTAGAGTCCGGGATTCGATTTGGACAGCGGAGGGACGTCATCACGGAGCCTAGGAGGTGGAGGACCGGATCTACAAAGGTTGTAGCCCCTTTCCTTTTAGATAAAGTTGTTTACTTGCATCGCATCGCCTATATATCTAGTTAACGATCCGTATTAGGGTTTCTCGGCACTTGTAAAATATTAATTGGCCATGTTTGATTACTTGTGAGACTCCATTAGTGTGCCTAGGAACCCTACAGTGGTATCAGAGCCAGGCTAGAGCCTTAGGCGATGCGTAGACGCAGTTAGAAGTCCAATCGAACCAAAACCCAAACCCAAAAAAATGCTCTCTGTACATTTTTGAAATTCGGGGATTTTTTAATATTAAAAATATGCAGAAAAATCAGCAGGTGATTGTAAGAGTTACTGTGAAATTCGATAGCCTAATTCTTTTAAAGCGCGGCGGAACCGCGGCATTAGCATGGCTAATGCGGCGGTTCCGGGGCCACTTAGCTTCTTTAGACAGTTCTTTTTGCACAGTAACTTCTATATTTCATTGCTGAGTTTCCTGGGAATTTTTAATCTGAACTCAAGAGTTGAGTTTTCTGGGTTGTATTGGGGACTCGGTGTTTCGATCGGATTGTCTAATTTTGTCTGTGTGTTTTTCCAGGTAATTTTTGAATATGTTAAAAGGTTCGACCGGATATAAATACCCACTTTTTCCCCTGCCAGGAAATTTCCAATTGTTGGAATTTTCCGTAGTTTAACGACGTTCTAAGTAGTGCAAGTAATGCGATGGTCCCTCTAGAAGACAACAACCCTTAACTCGATTATGTGACCGTCTTGAACTGCCCTTTGAACCTTAGGGTTTGGGGCAGTACGGCGTTCCACATGTGAGGCGTTGGCTTTACCCTTCTACGGCTGGACCGTTGGTACTGAGGCACGAACTGAATGTTTTTAGACTTATTTCATGTGTTGAGCTGTTTCGGGAAAACTTGGGTGTTCGATTGTTCGATCGGAAAGTTTAACATTTTCTATTTATCCGGAATGTGATACAACAATTGGAATTCACAAGTAGTTATGAGATAACTGAATGAATGTTATAAACACAGCAGTTTAGTCTCATTTGATCGGTTGCCACGGAATTTTGATGTGATCAAAAGTCCGTCGCAATCACGTAGCGTACGCGGATACTCGCCGGGTAAACTTAATAGACAGCCTCACCCCAAAGCCCCGACCAAGTGACTGTAGGAGAACCCCGTCGCCGAAAGCATCCGTTCGGGTGCTCGCGGCAGCGGTGTTCCGCCTTGGTGCACTTCGTCGACGATATCGGGGGTGCGGCCGCCTACTAAAGTTTGCGACGAGCATTCGATCAGTTTTTCGGGAATCCTGTTGAATTACCCGACATGATATTGAAAAGTGTTTTCGATAATGAGACTAAAATGCGGGGTTTATAATTGTTAGGCATGCGATGTCTAAGGAATTCATTTGTTTAGGCATGCGATGTCTAAAGAGTTTGCGGATTCCAACTGTTGTAGTTTTACACTTTCTTTTCTGTGACCGTAAGTGTAATATGTGATATCGCCGGTTTCGTTGCTATATGTCAACGACAATTGGGATGCGCATATTTACTTACGTTGATGACATGTGATGTTATGTGTTGCTGGATATGTTATATTGGATCGTCGTGTTTGAATAGCCGGGGGTTTTTTTTTATGTGAGACGAGTGTTTTTCATTTTCATTCATGTAAAAACTTGTATGTAATATTCTTTTATTGGGGCACTTCCAAGTTGCGGAAGATGTCACCCTTTGTATATTATTTACTTTTCCGCATTAGGATAGACTTGAGGGGAGCACAAGTAACCGGGTTCTGGGGTCCAGTGGGAGACCAACTCGAGGAGTCGAGTCCGGGTCTCCTAACCCTAAAATTGGTAGGGTTGCTTGTCGCTCTCGTAGGGGTCTTGGGATGTGGGATTGGCTATTCATCACGACCGTGGAATACGTGTTTTATACTGGGTCGTATTAAAAACACGGACGCCCTAGTATATCCAATATTTCATATGATATTTTCTGCTGCGTTATCTGTGATGTGATCATGTGATTTGTTCAGATAGATAGTATATATAGTATATATGATATATTATATAGACGTTGCTTATGTTTTACACCCGCGCTAGCCCTGTCCCGCTCTTCCGTTAGTTACCTAACCTAACGGTGCAGACGGGACATCGAGGCGAATGCGGATGGCATAAGCGTACGTTATATTTATCTGTGATGATTAGGTCGACTTAAATGATGGGATATTCATTAATGAGATTAATGAAAGAAAATAAACCTAAAAGATGTTGTGGAATCGAATTTCAAATTAAAACAGGTAGCTACAGTTCTTGCTTTGCATCGCGGTGTTCCTTGTAGAACATCCTGCACCTTATTCGATGAGGAAAGGATCGAGATCCCTTCACCGGGAGTGACTCCTTTAGCAATAACTGGTAGATGATACACACTCGGTTTGTCTTTGATTACTTCTATAGTTTCTGCTTTGCACAGTGATATATATGATATATCCCGCACCTCATTCGAAGAGGAAAGGGCCGACGATCCCTTCACCGGGAGTGACCCCTTTAGCAAAACTAGAAAAGCTTCAAAAACATTCCATTTAAAAACCATTTGATTCTGCAACGAGATCAAGTTCAAAGCGTTAAAGGTTTTCATAAAATCCAGCCGCAACCCTCCGTCATTTTAGGAAGTAGAGTACTTAGTATTCGTGCTGTGTTTGTTGACCATAGTCAAGGCACAGTGTACGGTAGCTAAGTGATGTCTTCCTACACTGCATATGATGCGATTAGTTAGGACAGTCGTGTGACTTTGTTGACCTTAGTTAAGGGTCATGTGGGTAGGTCTAATTAATCACGAAATGACGGGTAGAACTTGACTAGTGCTTATGATTTGTTGACCATAGTTAAGGTCATAGGTGCTAGGGGTAAAAACCTTTATCGGGGGTTTCAAGCGTTGAAATTTGCAATGAGATTGCATACCTTCTATGTGATAGTTGGATCCCGATACCCACTGCGAGTAATTGTTACTCCTGGGAGAGTTTTGCACTTTACAATTAGCCGATCAAGTAGGTGTCTAGAAAGGTGTCAACGGGGTTACGCCTCTGGGAAAACGAGGTTTACAGTAATTAGGTCCGTGCGAAAGCACGGGGAACCTCCCTCAAAGTACCGACACTGGCCTGGCTGAAAGATTGGCGAACTTGTAGAGTGTAACTAATCCCGGCTAGTCTTTCCTTTTAGGGTTTGAAGGAAGATTTGATAAAAACAGTGGGAGCCATCCTGATTAGATAAAATAAATAACCAATCTGATCTTGCAAGAGTGCACGCAGAGTGTTTTCTTCTCTCTCTCTCCAGGTAGCGACCATATCACGCCTTAATCAAGATAATAATATGGATGTATTGACCGAACCCGCTTGTTATACTGAGCTGGAAAACGTTGGTCCCGCTCCAACTTATAATTGTTATAAGACAGAGCAGGAAATAGGGGAATACCAGAATTCCTATGCCGCCCAAACGAAGAAAGTGCATATGATGCATCTCCTTCGTGTATGTTCATTATAAAGAACTGTTTCTCAGTATTCTCTGCATCCTGAGTATTTGATACCGGATCAGGATCCCAGATATGTAATCTGTTACATAGGGCTACCGAAAGGTAGAAAAACTGAGAACGGGTGATAAGTTTCATGAGACAGAAAACGGGGCAAGTGTTGCAGCCAAGTCTGTTGGTCACTGTCACCCTGTATTACCAATACATTGATTCTAAATAAATGCTATTAGATACCGAACCTGATATACAAAATCATATCAATCTCTTTATTTGTTAAAGAAATGATAGAATTTTGTATTGATGGATAATGTTTTGAACATTTCCTATATCAAAAGTTGATCGGTTCAGGCACGTTATCTAAAAGCATTGATGTTCTAAATCAAACTACAGTTCCTAGTATACAGAACACACACAAGAGGAAGAGTTCAGAAATGAATGAATCCTTTTTGAGGCATTGTAGACTAGGTCATATCAATGCGATCCGACTGGCTGAAGTTACATTTTAGATGCATATTTAAATCAGTTTGAATTTACATCTTGTGAAACTTGCCAGTCATGTCACAAAGATTAGATGACCATAGCTCCGTTTACTGAAAACAGAGAAAGAGTTAATGAACTCTTGGGAATGATGCATGATGATGTATGTAAGGTCTCATGTGTACACATGCCAGGACTGGTTCTTTATACTTCATTATATTCTCTGATAATCTCTCAAGATTCAGTCATATGTTTCTGTTGAAGCATAAGTCCGAAGCTTTTGAGGTATTCATAGAATATAAGTTAGAAGTAGAGAACCAATAACCGGGTATAAGTATTATGTCCTATGATAAGATCAGGGAGGAGAATACTTGTGCATAGAATTTCTGGACTATTCTAAAGGAGAATGAGATTCTCTCTCAGTGTTACTCCTCTGAATACACCACAGCACAACGGTGTATCGGGGTGGAGAAATCGCACAATATTAGATATGGTGTGCTCTATGATGAGTACTACTGAGTTTCCTATTTCCTTTTGGGAATTATGCGCTTGAGAAGCTGCATACCTATTGAATCAGGTTCGAATCAGATCACTGCCTACCATTCCATATGAGATATGGTATGGGAAGAGCCTATCTCTTAAGTAAGTTAAGATTTGGGATTGTCTGGCCTATGTCAAAAGCAAAATCCGGACAAGATCGAGGTAAAGTCAGTTCTGTAGAACTGGAAAGGTTCCAGCTATACAAAACTGCAGCTGATGATTTGACAGAACCAAAGGATTCTATAGTCCCCGACGAACCTCAGCCTCTCCGCCGATGTGGTAGGGTTCCTCACCTGCCTGAGAGATACCTCGGTTTCTCGATGACAGTGGGAGCGAGGAATGCATCATGAGATGATGACCCAACTAGTTTCGAACAGGCCATCAAGAGTGGGGACTTTGTAAGAATGGCTGGATGCTTAGCGATCTGAGATGGAATCCATATACACCAACAAAGTATGGACTTTGGTTGCTATATCTGAAGGGTTAAATCCCCATCACGACCAAGTATATCTTGAGAAGATTACTTGGTGCACATGGAAAGGTTGAGACTTTCAAAGCTAGACTTGTTAAAGGTTTGCATCATTGACCAGGTATGGATTATGTTGAAACCTTTTCTAAGGATCTATGCTTAAGTCCATCCAGATCGTACTTGCCACGGCTACATACCATGACTACGATATCTGGCGGTTGGGTGCCATGACTGCTTTTCTAAATGATGTTTTAGAAGAGTGCGTCTATAAGTACACAGCCAGAGGGCTTCGTAAACAGTGGGAGCAGCGGAAACGTGTGCAAGTTGCTTTACAGAATAAAGCAGGCATCGCGGAGTTGGAACATCTGTTTTGATGTGGTAGTCAAAGAGTTTGACTTCATCAAAATGGTAGATGAACCTTGTATGTACAAAAGGGTAGTATGGAGTATGGTAATGATCCTCGTAGAGTACGTGGATGACATACTCTTGATAGGAAAGGAGTTTCCTATGCTACGATCGGTCGATCTCCTCTTATCACAGAGATTCTCCATATAGGATCAAAGTGATACCTCTTAAATCCTAGGTTTTGGATCTATAAGATAGATCTAAATGGATGTTAGGATTCTCACTAGTTATAGTAAGATTGTATCAATTGATCCTGGGGAGAATCACTGGAAGGGTTCCAGGGTGATAAAGAAGACTGAATGTCAGTTACAGGCATTGTCTTTACCCTCAGTAAAGGGATGGTATGTTGGAAGAGTTCCAAGCTAGATACCGTGGCAAACTAGACGATACAGGCTGGTAACATCATTATTATAGATACTACAAAAGAGGAAGTTTGGGTGTATATTGGTTCATAAGATGAACTAGGTTCCCACCATTGTGTGACAATGGAAGTGTGGCTTTGGCCAAGGAACCATGATCCCATCGGTGACCCAGACATATTCTGAGGCAGCATCACCTGATCATGGAGATAGTTGATCTCCAGGGTGATCGAGGTAAGGAGAGTAGACTCAGAGGACAACACAGCGGATCCACTCACGAAGGCCTTTTCCCAAAAAGAGACTTTTATGGGATGGTTGAGTATGTGATACTGCAACCACTGCTATAGATGGCCCTAGTGCAAGTGGGAGATTGTTATTATATGTATGCCCTAGAGGCCATTACTGTACATTGGATGTATATTGTAGTGGATGCTGGGACATATATAGGTAGGACTTTCTTGCTCGACATGATAGTACGCTATCTGGTTGCTCTTTATCTTAACATGTATACTTTCTGTCTCTCTGATTACATGTTGATAAAGCCTTTAGGATGTGTACTCGACTTCCAGGACTATGATGCAGATCATACTAGTGGGGCCTGGGTAGTCAATTAGTACATCCTTCATTGTTCCTAGTCGTGGGAATATCGAGACGGGGCATCGATATTCCAGAGTAGACTAGCGTATATCTTCTCGACCCATGTGATGGGCGATGGATGATCCCATATCCATTGGTGTTTGACATCGGAGATGGTATGCGGGTGCTCAGTGGAGACTGGGTATACTGAACGGACTCGCCGAGAATTCCCAGATGGTATTATACATCACGTCAGATGCCAGTTCTCTGGTGACACTGGTACAGCTTAGTCTGTTGACCCGAGATCGTCATAGAGTCTTGTGTGTCTCCCACTGTGCTTTGATTTCCACCCTACCACGGCTCTACTGAGTCGTGCAAACAGGTGGTTTTTGGGTACAGTCCCGATTCACATGGAGGCAATGAGCGATAGGAGGGGATTCGTCTCTCCCGGTATTGGGGGTTGATGTTGTGCTATGCTCGACTGGCCATAACAGGAAATCCCTGGCCAGGGTTGCAGTGATATACTGGTAAGAGTTATCAGTAGTTTCACGAATGTTATGGACCTTACGTCGGCATGACTTATCAAGCTATTGGGGTCTGACGTTTACCACCCCTAGGCGAGATATGCAACATATCAGACGAACAGACCGGACTATACGGTAAGTGTTACTGGTTGGATTCACAGGAGTGTGAGCGGGCTTGCTCGTCGATCTTCTGATCGCTCAATACCCGGGTGGCCATTACGTTTAGCAGACCGCTTGCGGCTTGTGGGTGTTTGATATGATCATCATCTGCTGCCGGCGTATTGACGAGTCTTTAGAGTCCTACACAGAGGTTTCCTGGCTCAAGCGAAACGAAATAGGAGCGCATATGAGATATGTGCGGGACCGAGAATAATGCGTGTATGTGATACCGTATTCTATTCTCACGATGAATGTATCGAATGGTTGTATGTGATATAACCTAGTTATCGATTCAAGGATTGATTCGATAAGCCGATACATTGGATACTAGTCGGTTATATGCGACATGACCGGATCATTGAATCAAGTGTTGATTTAATGATTTAATGTATAATTATATATTTGATATATTACTTTGCATTAACTAGTATTGGTTCACTTTAAATGGATTTTCTCACTTCATGTGCACATTGTGTATATGATATATTTTAGTGCACAAGATTGTATCATGTTTGATGATACATGCTCACTTGGGTTTGTGTAAAGAATTAAACCATGGTTATATGAGTGGTTAGGGTTTTGTTTATTTACTTATTCATTTATTTATTATTCTTTTTTAAATGATATAGAAAAGAATGGTGGCTTATTTTGTTTGTTGTTGAAGCTTCATGAAGCTTTGACTAAGTGACCATTCTTATCTCATGCTTTACCCTAACCAATCAAACTAACCATAGTCTATTCTCTATACCTAACCAAGGTTGGATTATGATAAGAATGAGTTGGATTTTCTTTTTTGAAATAATCCTTTTTATTTCTATCATATTCTATCATCTTCTTCTTCTTCTTCTTCAAGAAGAAAAGCTTGCCTCCATCAATGGCAACTTGAGCAAATGAGTGAGAAATCCAATTCTAAAGTGAACCCACCTCCTATTTCTTCATCCTCTACCTCTTGCCAAGTAGTATAGGGTGTTTTCTTCACAAGTTTCATGGCTTGGTGAAGTTGGAGCTTGATCTTGTGTTGCATCGACGTAGATCATCTTCGGCATCGAAGCCGACGACCTAGCCCGCCCATTTCTCCGATGAAGCCGATGCTAGAGTCCGGGATTCGATTTGGACAGCGGAGGGACGTCATCACGGAGCCTAGGAGGTGGAGGACCGGATCTACAAAGGTTGTAGCCCCTTTCCTTTTAGATAAAGTTGTTTACTTGCATCGCATCGCCTATATATCTAGTTAACGATCCGTATTAGGGTTTCTCGGCACTTGTAAAATATTAATTGGCCATGTTTGATCACTTGTGAGACTTCATTAGTGTGCCTAGGAACCCTACAGGACAGTCGTACGGTCATGTTGACTGTGTCAAGGAATCGTACGGGTGGGTTTATTACAATCAAGATAATGACGGGTTGAACTTGACTAGGACCCTTTGATATGTTGACTGTGTCAAGGTCACTTGGATCCTAGGGGTAAAAACTACATCGGGAGTTTCAAACATACAGGAAACTTGCCATGCTTGCGCATACCTTCTGGAGTGTGGTGACTTGAGTGGCTTCCATCAAGTTTTCATGCGATGATATTTGGATCCCGATTCCTACTGATGAGTAGCATTACTCCTCAGGTGATTCCGACTAATTCTCCTTTTGGGTTTAGAGGAGAATTTGAGGATACAGTGAGAGCTATCCTGATTAGATAAAGTGATTAACCATTCTGATTCAGATTAGAGTGCACGCTGAGTGTTTATTTTCTCTCTCTCTTTGGCAGCGACCATGGCCCGACCCTTGACTAATACTCATGAACCAAGTTAAACCGAACCTTCTTAAAACACTTTGGCTTTTAGGATGTCACGATGTCGCATACATCATTGCCACTTCTATATCATCTTTGCATTTCTCCTGAACACCCTGTATCACTACGAATATCCACTTCCATTGGATAAATCGTTTTGCGAATTTTAGAAATCGTTTTGCGAATTTTTCCGTTTTAGGGTAAAATAGTCGGTGTTTTTTCCCTTTTAACCCGATTGTGATCAAACTTCCGCAGAAACTTGCTGGCACCTAATTAAGCTAAAATAAAGCTAGTGCGCGAGCTTTAGAGGTCTATGGGAAATTTTGGTTCACATAGAATTTTTCCCTAAGAAAATATTATTTTTGTAAGTCCACGTTGCGACCCCCGGTTCTTACGGGGAGGCGGAAACGGTATAAAAATCAAATTTTTAGCGCATGGGGCAACATGGACTAACAAAGTCGGGATCTTTTCTAAACTAAACTAGCAAACAAGCTAAAGAGAGTTAGCTACTCGGAAAGATGGTTATACCTAACTTGAACTCCTTCGTCTTCAAACTTTTGTAGAGGTTGATGGTACTTTCCTCGTTGCCTTCTTCCGTCAAAGATGGATCCACCTGAGGGTTCAACCTTCGGGCTCTTTCTCGAACTTGGAGAGAACTAGAATCTTCGGCTTGCTAAACCTTTGATCCTAGAGTGAGTAGAGAGTGTCTAAAGGTGTTTATCTTTCAAGGAGAGGGATTCTCAACACATGAGAAGGATTCTTCTTGAGCTAGAGGAAGAAGAAGATGAAGTGAGGAGAGAGAAGCTAAATGATAGAATGAGCTCTCTTTTTCTTTCTTGCAACCATATCACAAAAGAAAAAGAATTATCAAATTAATAATAATAATGAAAATGAATTAGTTGATGGAAGGTTTAGGAATGACCATTATCATTTCAAACATTAAATGGTTTTGCAAGAATCAAAAAGCATCTTTCTTTTATAATGATGATGGTCAAGACTTCAACCATGGTCAACAAGTCAACCATGGTCAACTAGTCAACAAAATCCAACCATGACACAATTTCATTTTATTAATATTATTAATTGATATAACATAAATCCATTAGGGTTTGAAAAAAGACGACTGTCAACTGTGCATACGCACCCGTTCCGAAACCCTAATGAAAGTCCTCTTCCTCCTCCTCAAACAACTGTGCATACACACCTGCATTCTTGTTCCGAGGAACATGAATACTGAGAGATAAAAGCAACCCCAAAACATATACCAGTATCTGACTCAAACCAGAGCCAGCCAGTAATATCCGTCCGGACTCCAAACGTGCACAAGTGCGCGGATGAGAACGAACCCTGTCGCAAAACTATGCGACCTCTACTCTGTTTTGCCCAGAGGCAAATACCCTCTGTGTGGGACTCTAAAGACTCGACACTACGCTGGCAGTGGGTTTAACCACAGACCGCAAGCGGCACTAGATGTGCGTAACGGTCCCCAGGTAGATGCCGACAAGAAGGCTGACGAGGTGAACCCCATCTGAACTCCTACTGAGTCTGAATGTGACAGTCTCCGTACAGTCCGGTCTGTTCGTCTAATACATCGCATGTCGGGCCTAAGGGGCGGTAAAACGTCAGTCCCCTAATAGCGGTACAAGTCGTGTCGGAGTGAAGCCCAAAACACCCTGAGATAACACTGGAAGCCTACCAGTATATCTCGCTTGCCCTGGCCAGGGACTACTCGTGTAATGGCTCTCCTAGACACAGCGCGATGTCAACCCCCAATACCGGGAGAGACGAATCCTGTCTAACCGTCACTGTCTCCAAGTGCTTCGGGACTGTACCCAACTACTACCCGTTTGCACGACTCCTTTGAGCCGTGGTAGGGTAGTAATCAAAGTACAGTGGGAACACACTCGAGGCGAAGTGTGTTGGAGATAGTGCCCTCAGAGTCAATTATTGGATCACAGGCACGTGATTGCAATGATTGAGGGAGGACCTATCCCGGTAGGACAGTCTTACTCGAGATGATAGTATGCTATCTGGTTTATCTTTATCATCGTGTACTGCTTTAGGTGACCTGACATGTCGCTATTACACATTGATAGAGCCCCTAGGATTCTTGCTTGACTGCCGACAGTATGATGGCGATCATATACGTGAGAGCTGGTAGTCTATAAGCACATCCTTAAAAGGTCCCTAGTCGTAGGAGTTTCGAGACAGGGCATCGATACTCCATTAGTAGACTAGTGTATACAGTCGAGACCCCGACGAGGGGCGGTGGCCGGTCTCACAAGCCACTGGTGTCAGTTGGTTCACCCAAGATGTATACAGGTGCTCATTGGGTTATGAGTACACCGGACAGGACTCGCCGGGAACCTGCTAGTTGGTCTTATACCAGATGTCAGATAGCAGTTCCCTGGTGACATGTGTACAGGTTAGTTCATCGACCTGAGGATCGTCATTTGTCTCGTGTGAGTTCCCACTGTGCTTTGATTACTACCCTACCACGGCTCAAAGGAGTCGTGCAAACAGGTTTTAGTTGGGTACAGTCCCGAGCCACATGGAGGCAGTGAGCGGATCTTCAGGGGTTCGTCTCTCCCGGTATTGGGGGTGAGGTCGCGCTGTGTCTAGGAGAGCCATTACGCAAAGCCCTCGGCCGAGGCAGGAGATTTACTGGTAGGTATTCCAGTAGTATCTCAGGGCGTTCTGGGCTACGCTCCGACACGACTTGTACCGCTTTTGGGGGTCTGACTTTTACCAACCCCCTAGGCCCGCCATGCGATACTCATAGACGAACGGACCGGACTGTACGGATATTGTCACTGACAGGCTCAGTAGGGTGTCGGGGTGAGCTTCCTCATCTACGTCCCTTTTGGTCAATAGCTGGTGGCCCGTCACGTATTGGCTAATACCTCTGACGTACTAGTGGTTAAATCCACAGCCATAGTATTGACGAGTCTTTAGAGTCCACCACACTTTCAGTTACTCAAGCTTTCGGGCGAAACGCTGTAGAGGCCGTATGGAGATATGGCAGGGTCCGATCAGATATGTGCGGTATTGCACGGATCAGGATCGGACAGTTTTGTACTAGTGGCCGTATAGTTATATGGCAGGGTTCGATCAGATACGTGCGGTATTGCACGGATCAGGATCGAACGGATTTTACTAGCCGGCTTTGGTTTAAGCCGGTACTAGTTTAGTACAGTGTAGATTTTGTCTCATTGCATTTGTATCCGGACGGAATACAGATGCGGGTGTGTATGCACAGTATAGGGGTTTTCCTGTAATTTATTACGGGACCAGTTTTCTGGAGTTGCCAGTTTGCATTCCGTTCCGGCCGGTTTTCCTTTGTTCTTTCCCGGCCGGACTTTTCTGATGGAGGGGGTAATTTGCAGTTTTGCAAATTACTTTTGGTGGAGGTTTTATTTGTAAGATGTTTTATTATGAAAGCATCTTTTGATACCTTTCTTATCCATCTTTATCATTTGCTTTTTGTTGATGAGATGGGATTAGGATTGATTTAGAGTTGATGTGAGTTTGTGATGATTATGTCTTGATATGGTCACCACTTCCTTTACCCTACACTCACCTCCCTTCTTATGGTTGCTATTCTCATTCCTCCACCATCATTCATTTCCTCTCACTTGATGAAAGATGGTAAAGAAAAAGAAAGAGAAGAAGAAAAAGAAAGAGAGAAGAAGAAGGAGAGAGTTCTTCATCTTGAGAGTTTCATCCACGATCTCTTTTTCTTGCTAGAAAAATGCAAGCACCATTTTTCTATTCTTGATTCCTCCATCACCATGGCAACAAACCCCAAAGAGACATACCCTCTACACTACACATTCTACAGCATATCTTGAGCATGTCGAGTTGCCGGCTTCATGCGCGAGTTGCCTCGGTATTGAGGCGGGAGCCCGGAAAAGAAGAAGGCGATGTGGTGCCCTTTCCGGCGAGGAGGCGACGATGTGGAGGCAACACTTTCCGCGGGAGATCGGGACGATGACGAGAAGACCGGAGGACTCGAATCACTCGGTATACTTCTCACCCTATCTCTTGATTGCTAGTATAGGTTAATGGTAAACGATCCGGGTTTTTCTTTGTCCGCGGTAGCGCCGGTTTCCGAGTAAGGAAAATTTTTTATTCCGCATTTTGGCCTCGAGCAAGAGGCCGGGGCGCTGCCGTGGCGCAACAAAGTGCCAGTGTCAAGTCAGCGGACTAAGCTGTACTCATGTCACCTGGGAACTGATAACTGACGATAGGTATAATACTAACCTGTCAGTTCCCGATGAGTCATGTCCAGTGTACTCGTAACCCAACGAGCACCCGTATACTATCTCCAGTACGACGTACTGATGGCTGTGGGACAGACCATCTCCCACACTGGGATGAGAAGAGCATACGCTAGTCTACTCCGGAGTATCGATGCCCTGTCTCGATAGTCCTACGACTAGGGACCTGTATAAGGATGTGCTTATAGATTACCCAGCCCCCACTAGTGTGACTGCCATCACAACGCTGGTAATCAAGCAAAGATCCTAAGGGCTCCACTAATGCGTATAAGTGATATACTAAAATAAACACAAGTACACATTGAAGTAGAAACAAACCAAGTAGCATACTACTATATTGAGCAAGATTGTTTATACAAGGTGAATATCCCAAGCTTCCATTAAGTAATATACAAACTAGTATGATACAGTAATGGCCTCTAGGGCATATACACTAACAATTTTAATGCTTTATTTGTGCACTTTATTAGTGGTAATTACTTTTTGGCTTGGGTTAATTACTACTAATGTGGTTTTATGCTAATATATTCACTAGATATTTTGTTAAACCATTCATTCCAAATATCTAGATATTTTGTGGTTTTATTGAATTTTTAAAGAAAAGAAAAGGTGGCATTTGCATTTATTAGCATTAATTAGTGTTTTTAGCTAGAAAATTCCACACACTTCACCAAAATCCCCCCCCCCCATTCTTCCCTTGGCCGGCCCTCCCCTTCCCCTTGCTGCCCTTCATCATTTCCACCCTTTTTCAACTCATTTTGCTTCAAAATAATCATGAAAAATCCAAATAAATTCATAGAAAATCAAATATAATCATTTCCCCTCATTTCCTTAACCAAAATCTTGCTTAGATCTTCATTCTAGTGAGGATTTTGAAGGCAAAAGTGTGGATTGTTCTTGTTTCAAGTTGTGTTCTTGGAAGGTATAAAACCTTAACCCTAATCTCTTTTTGTTGCTTAATACCTTTAATTAGCTTAATTAGATGTTTAATTTAAGCTTTTAAATTAATATTTAGAAATTCAAGATATCATTTTGTTAATCAAATTAGGGTTTTGATTAGTGAAATGGTTAGTTAATATGTTAAGCTTGAAGAAAATTAAATCAAGTTGTTAATTTGTTAAATGATAATTTTCTAATCGGCTAATTAGGCTAATTAACAAACTAAACTTTTGCTAATCCTAATTAGTGAAATCTAAAATTTTAGTAAAGGTATAAGTGGTTTAACCTTGCTATTTGAAGATATTTGTAAATTCTAGTTTTGGTAAAACTTGTAGTTTTGTGCTAAAATGATAAATGCTGCTTACTAGATTTACGGATATTTTAGACGTGAGTTTCTTTTGACGTTGCGACGTTAATTATATTGATTCCACGTTTATTATTGTGTTTTGAATGCGCGATCGGTACGATCAGGGTTTAGGCTTGGTAGTTGTGTCGCTTTGCGTTCCTAGCTAGGGTCGTGCCGATGTCGTTCGTGTCTTTGTGTAGCTTTTGCTCTTGAGTTCTTTTCGTAATGTCGCTACGCGCGTTAGCTACTAAAATGAACACTTGGGAGTATGTTTAGAGTTTGTGTGTCAGTTAAATGTAGTTGTACATATTTTGGCCGATTGCTTATATACACTTGCTTCATTGTTATATGTGTTCAGGATCGCAGGCGGGGACTTCGGGCGCTGCGAATAGGGGAAGCGAGTGGTTGGCTTAGTTAGCCAGGATGGTTGGTGAGTAGATTTAACATCTACAGGGGAATCGTCCGCATGGTGTTATGCGTGTGGGCTAGAGATGTTATGAATTGTCA
The DNA here is from genome assembly GCA_030015575.1 of Agapanthus africanus. Lineage (NCBI taxonomy): Eukaryota > Viridiplantae > Streptophyta > Magnoliopsida > Asparagales > Amaryllidaceae > Agapanthus > Agapanthus africanus. The sequence continues at coordinate 97,360,096 of JASDDO010000010.1, read as the reverse complement.
CATATTCTATTTCGTATATAGAGTTGCGCATACACCTTATTGCTTAGATATTTGTTGTGCTTGGACTTGTACCTTTAGGACACTGCACTATTATTGACGGTTCATGTTGCACGAGCACTGATTGTATGCCACATACACCGTCAATAATTGCCATGTTACGCACAACACACATACCTATATGATATTGTTTGGTTAGGGACATTGAGACATTGATTCATATTTCTTTATGCATATGACATATAGCATACCTGTATACCTACATGCTTACACATATGCCTTGACTTGCTTACATGCTAGTTACCTATATACCTATAGGGTATTGTACCATTAGCGATAGGTACATACACACATAATGACATAACTATATGTATACCATGCATACATACTTCACTTATACCTGGAGGGTATATTACATCATTATGGATAGGTAGATATATATACCTTGCTATACCTTCATGTTTACACACATATCTGGTTATAGCTACATGTTTACCTTTATTTGATGTTATATAGACTTGGAGAAATTACGAACCACATGATATATATATTAACTTGTTGCAGTTAAATAGCGGTTTTTCCTTTATATGCTCATATTACTTTTTCAAGTTGCATATATTACATTCATGGATTTCATATGATGTTCTCTGATATTTTTACTCCTAAGTATATATAACAGTGGAATGGGACGCTGTTATATATGCCTATATACATATATTAGTGGAATGGGACGCTAATATATGTGTATTGATTCATGCATTTATACTTATTCATTACTTGATGTTTTCTGGATTTGAGGACCGTGGTGGTTTCATGAAGTTATGCAAGTATCCGTATTCTTTACTTCATATTTGGATGCATCCACTCTGAGATTTATTTTAATACCGATACGGGATCGAGAGTGTCGGTGTTTGGCACTTAAGATTCGAAGGACGTATAATACCGATATGGGATCGAGAGTGTCGGTGTCGGTGTTTAGAACTTAAGATTCGAAGGACGTATAATACCGATACGGGATCGAGAGTGTCGGTGTTTGGCACTTAAGATTCGCTGTTTTGGATCATTCAGGATTCGCTGAGACTTACAGGATATATGAAATTTACTTGATATTGGACAATTAGGATATACGAGATTTACTTGATAATTGGATATAGGATATATATGAGATTGACTTGATATTTTACATTCAGGATATATGAGATTTACTTGATATTGTACATTCATGATTTATGAGACTTACATGATATGAGAGCCAATTTTGGGGCTGATTTGAGGAAATTGGGGTTTGGATTGTCTTGATGGACATTGGTCCTACCACGATGTCAGAATTCCGTGGAAATGACATGTTTCATCCCATACTTCACATTTATTTTATATGCATTGCTTCATGTATTAGTTGTACCTGCTAGAGTACCTTTCATGACTGTTGCATATATACATTGTCATATCATCGCTTCATGTATTAGTTGTACTTGATACAGTACCTTATATGATTGTTGCATACAGATTGTCATATTATTGCTTAATGTATTAGATGTACCTGCTAGAGTATCATTCATGACTATTGCATGCATATGACCATTTATTTCTATCAGCTTGCATGTTTTAGATTCGCGCTGCACGTGCATACTTGCGATTACCTGCATATGTTATTTACTATTCACGAGTTGGCAACTCACCCCCGTTGTGCCACAGGGTTTTGCAGGTTGTTTCCCCAGAGTAGTCGAGGCAGGCTATTAATCTATCACATCATCTTTTGCAGTGGATACCGCATCAGCTCACAGGGTGCAGTTTTGCTTAGGTGGGTTTTGCCGTTATCCAAAGTTGTTTATTGTATATTCGTTGTATCCATGTACTCTCCATCTACCATTATCTTGTATGACTTAGAGACTTGATGTGAGGATGATATTGTATATTTTGTGACTTGGAGGTCTTTTATGCAGTTTTACTTCTATCTTCTTTTATTTCTTCGCTACGGCGTCGTATATCTGTTGTGGTGGTTGTTTTCCGCCGTTGGGGTGTGGATTTGCTCCCGTTGGGGATGCTTTACTTATATTTATGTTGTACCCATTTTTGGGGTTGGTTTTTACAAAGGAGGTGCTTCCAAAACTTTAAAGGAAGAAAAGTTGGACTTTAAAGAATTTGGGTTGAGATTTCAAAGGTTTTGAAAATGCTATTAACACTTTCTTACTACTTTTGATGGTTTAGATTGCTGGGTTTTCGGCTTACTTAAATTGCGTTACGCCTGTAGACATTGCGTAGTTTAAGGGCCGTCACGTGCCAATTTCGGGTCATAACAAGAACACTCCATATCACTATGGATATCCACTCCTATTGGATATGCCATCGTATAGTTACATACGAACTCGAAGGAATTCGTTCCAGATTCGTGGATGGTTTCCGGTTCAGGAGAAACAGAATATGATTATTCAGATGTCTTTTCCCATTACCTTCTCTCTGGTTGCGAGGGCTCCTAGCATAAGGAGAGTACACTTATTACGCTTATTGGATATTCTTCTTCCAAATCTTAGGCTGGTGCCGAAGGGTAGGGAAGGAAGAAAACCAATTAGCCTAAAGAAGGTGTACAGAAGGTAATAAGTAAAGACATAATAAAGGGATTGGAGTGAGGGCAGGTAAGTATATGGTTACTGTCATGAATCAGGATAATGGATGAGGCATTACTAGGAATACCAGGTTACCCTTTTGAAACATTTTCATGTTTCAGTTTCACCGTGCGATGTTAATTGAAAACTGTTTTCCCAATTGGAATTTAACTCCAGGGTATGTGTTTACCAGATCAGTTTCTCACATCTGTATGTTATTACGGATGGTGAGTAGGAGTAAGATATTGGGAATTGAGTGATTAGATCTACATTATATCGGAATTCGTTGTAATTGGTGATATTTGAGGAAATCATCTGTTTTTTGCCGGATGGCAAATATTTGGTTTTGAATATCCATTGTTATGCACCAATTTCAAACTGATATATCTGTACGTTTATTTTATAAAGTGAGATATAACTTTTTGAAATTATGTTTATGACATTTACCTATATCAGTTGGTGATTAGGTAAGGCGCATTCAACAGCGGTGTAATTTTTCTTAACCATAGTACAATTTTTTAACCTACGACGCACAGGGTTTGAGTTATTGAACTCATGGGACTTGTACAAAGTATTGTATGTTGTCCAGTATCCATTAGGACAATGGGGTTGGTACTCGTACTATATTCTGTTTACTCATAACTTCTCTAGTTCTCGACAAGTATTTCGTTGAAATGCAAGGTCCAGATATTGAGAAGTTATAGGTATAAAAATATAGTAGAGAACCATTTGTTGGAAGTGTCAGGATTCTTCGATAAAGTCGAAGATATAGGTACTTATGTTTTGTATTCCGTTGATTGTAATGGTTTTGAGAACTTGCTTCTCTTTCAGGTTATCCATATATAGATGCACTCCTAGATGAGTAATGTTGATTGGCCTTTTCCATTTAGTTGATATGCACTGGAGACAGCTGCATGATTTTGAATCTGGTTCCAATTAAATTAGTGCTTTTGTTTCTATATTAGATATATATAGAGTCAATTTATATCTTAACTACGTTAAGATATAGGGAGTTGTCCGGCTGATGCTTAAAACAAGAATCCGGATAAACTCGAGACACGTTTCAGTAATGGCCGTTTGTGGGTTATCCCGGGCTTTGACGAGGGTTAACTTTCTACCATCAGGAAGATCAATATTTATATTGTTCTTGACTCGCCACAGTTTTAGTAAAATGGATTTTTTCAGAAAACAGAAGTAGGAGTATGGTAGAACTGGAAGTGATTCCAGAACCACAAACGATCACTGAAGATTCAATTTGTTTCGACGTTCTATTAGCCACTCCGAAGATTTGGTGGGTAACCTCAGGCACCCGAGAGGTACTTCGGTCTTCTCAGTGACGGTGATAGGGAGGTTCTTGTTTACCCAGACTTTCCATTGCTGCTGTTCTAGACTATAAGACCCGGCAGGAGGATGAGTATAGCGTCGTTCTAAACTATCTTTATAAGTGCATGTGTATATGACTCTGCCAGAGGGTTGTTGTAGTCGGTAGGAGACGCGGAAGTATAGTGGGCAAGTAGCTTATGTCTATTTATAGACTAAAGCAGATATAGCGGAAATAGATCATCTATTTTTGATGTGACAGTCATAGGCCTTGACCTCATCAGAATAGGAGATGGATCTGGTAAGAAGGTAGTAGTGTGTGATATCCTGGTATTTGGGATGACATGCACTTTATATGAAGTGAAATTCCTATACTACGATCGGTTATATTGTGGTTGTCACAGAGTTGTTTCTCCACATAGTACATGGATATAATATCAGGGTTTCTGGTAATTAGATCTATGGTTTTAGATCTAGATTTGGGAAGTATCCTAATCTGGGTATTTTGACATTATTCTAAAGGTATTTTAGAATGGACGACTCCTGGCATGGTGGTGTACCTGCAGGTGATGGAGTCACCCTCTCTAAAGGTATCTTACACACTAAAGGGGGGAGTGATCTGTATGATTAGCATATCACTTTCTTAGGCAATTGAGTTAATCATGAAATGTCAAGTACTACACCAGATGTTGTTTCTGCACTAGCTGCAATAAATTTATTAATCCAATCCTGGAGAAACGTAGGGAAGCAGTTTGTGAACATAAATGATTATAGGGATATGGTAATGGCAGCCTCCTTCGGGAGACAGTTGTCATTTCAGGCTTCCAAGGTGACCCGGACAGAGTGACTGTCAGAGTTATAGTTTTCCCTCTTTTAAGGGACAGTATGTTGGACAGGTGGTCCAAGCGGATACCGAGGAAAGGCATGGCGCGGGATACTGATTAAATTCAGTTGATGATACAGTCTACGAAATTTGTTGGATTTGGAGTTCATTTGTGAACTGGGTCCCATCAGATATCCAGACAAATTCTAAGACAAGTGTTGCTCAATTCGGGATATAGCTTTCTCCGCGAAGTTGAGATATAGAGAGATACAAAAAGAAACATTGGAGCGGTTCCACTCACTGAGGTATTTCTCGAACACAATAGTTTCGCAAACGGACTTTGCGAAACTAATTAGTAGAGAAGTTGGGTGTTCGGTATCACGCGAGCTGTGCGTATGCGACACGGCAATAATCGGCGTTAAGTGCAAGTGGGAGATTGTTGGTTATAGTGCCCTCAAGGCAATTATCATAGTCGTAGGCAGGTGATTATGATGATTGAGGGAGGACCTATACCGATAAAACAGTCTTACTCAAGATGATAGTATGCTATCTGGTTTGTCTTTATCATCATGTACATGTTGATAGAGCCCATAGGATTCTTGCCCGACTACCAGCATTATGATGGCGATCATATATGTGGGAGCTGGGGCTCTATAAGCACATCCTTAAATGTCCCTAGTTGTAGGAGTATCGAGACTGGGCATCGATACTCCAGTGTAGACTAGTGTATACTGATCGAGACCCCGACGAGGGGTGGTGACCAGGTCTCACAAACCATTGGTGTTAGTTTGTTCACCTAAGATAGTATACAGGTGCTCATTAGGTTATGAGTACACTGGACGGACTTGCCGGGAACGTGCTAGTTGGTATTATACCTATTGTCAGATAGCAGTTCCTAGGTGACATGTGTACAGGTTAGTCTGTCGACCTGAGATCATCATTTGTCTCATGTGAGTTCCCGCTGTGCTTTGATTACTACCCTACCACGGCTCAAAAGAGTCATGCAAACAGGTTTTAGTTGGGTACAGTCCCGAGCCACATGGAGGCAGTGATCGGATCGTCGGAGATTCGTCTCTCCCAGTATTGGGGGTTGATGTTGCGTTGTGCACGGATGGCCATCACCAGAAATCTGTGGCCACGGTGGAAGAGAATTACCGATCCAGAATCGATAGTTTCTCAGGTGGTGATGGGTTTCATGCCGACACTAAATGTTGTGTTGTTAGGGGTCTGACTTTATCCACCCCCTAGACTCGATATGCGATACTCTTAGACGAACGGACCGGACTGTACGAATATTTCTACAGTCAGGCTCAGTAGGGGTTCAGGATGAGTTTGCTCGTCGGCCTCCCTTTCGCTCAATATCTGGGTAGCCCTTACGTACAGCTAATGCCGCTGACGTGCTTATAGTAAACCTACTGCCAGCGTATTGACGAGTCTTTAGAATCCCACATAGAGGGTTTTCACGGTTCAGGTGATATGGTGTAGATGACGTATGTTGGTACATACATGTGTTCGATTAAATATGTGTACAGGCTGCACAGACTTTAATCGGACAGTTGATAATACTAGCGGCTTAGGATTAAGCCAGATTATTAAATCAGGTTTTTATTTAATAATTTATATATGTATATATATATATGTATGTATTCTAGTATTATTGTTCACTATTCATTTTCTCTCTTGGCTATTCGTATTTTAGTACGAATACGCGGATATGTATTTTGATACGTGTACCGGGAAGTATTCCGTATTTATATGGAATAGCTTCTAGAAGGTGGCCACCTCATTATTGGATTTTCTTTTTAGAAAATCAAATAAGGAAATGAGGTGGAGGGGTGAGGAGGCATGAGCATGGTCTTGGACATGTAGAGAGGCATGGGTCTTAATTCTTTATTGGATAATTTGATGAGATATTTTGGAGTGCATTATTTTTGCATGAGAGAGAGAGGAAGCAGCCACTTTACTTGGTGCTTGGCTCATTTTGATTTCTTCACTTGCTTTCTTGCATTCTCCACTCACTTCAACACTTAGCCAATTTCTTTAGTTGCTCATGCCTATGTTTCCTCACCTCCTTCATCTTCTTGAGTTGCTCTATTGAGCATTGAAATGAGAGAAAATTATAGTGATACATTCCTACACCTCCACTCTCCATTGCTAGCAACCTTGGAGCATTGGTTGCCTCGTTTGATGAAGCTGAAGCTTGCGCCGTTTCCCTCAGGTGGATCATCATAGATGGAGGAAGACCGGCAACCAAACTTGATCAAGGAACCACTAGGAGCATGGAATGAAGACCGATGGACACGGATCAACTCGGTATAACCATTCTAACTTCTTTATAAAGCTTGCTAGTTTAGGGTTTAAGGTAGATCCGGGCATCGAGTAATGGTAGAGCCAGTTTAGTAAATTTTTGTTCCGCATTTGGCCATGGTTTGATGGCCGGGACACTGCCGTAACCCAACAGTGAGCACCTGTATACAATCTTTAGTGCATATACCAATCGTTGTGGGTCCAACTATCGCCCCTCGTCAGGGTCAAGATACGTATACACTAGTCTACTTTGGAATATTGATGCCCAGTCTTGATACTCCCATGACTAGGAACATTTAAGGATGTACTTATTGACTACCCAGCCCCCACAAGTATGATCGTCATCATAATGCTGGTAGTCAAGAAAAGATCATACATGCTTTATTAATATGTACCAATGATATTTAATAACCAGTAAAACATATATGTTAAGATAAAGAAAAACCAAATAGCATACTATCATATCGAGTAAGATTGTCTTGTACATACATATCCCTAACATCCTATATAATAAATGCCTCTAGAGCATACATATCCAACACACTGCACCTATCCTCACTATTCCGGACAGATCTAATGGTTTTGACGTTCACTTTGATGCTTCAGGGAAGGGATTAGGATGCGTGCTACATTAGCATGGTAGGGTTGTTGTTTTCGCATCAAGGCAGCTAAAGACACACATGTGTAATTATTCCACGCATGATCTGAAACTAGCAGCAGTTATTTTTGCTCTCAAGATTTTGCGGCATTATCTACTGGGAGAGTGGATTGACATTAACACCGAACATAAGAGCCTAAAGTATGTTTTTACATAGAAGGAGCTTAATATGCGGTAAAGGAGATGGATGGAATTCATGCCAGATTTCGATATCAATTTTCAGTATCATCCGGGGAAGGTGAACATGGTCCCGATGCTCTGAGTCGTCAGCCGTTAGCAATGAATCTCACCTCACCATAGAAGTTACAACAGGAGTTTCATGGATTAGAGATTGAAATGGTAGTACCGGTATCAACCTTGATGAATCTGCAGATCCAGTCCATGCTTGTAGATAAGATTAAAGCAGCTCATGCAAATGATGCCAAGCTGTAGAGGATCAGAGAATAAGTAGAGGGTGGACTTCGATCCGATTTTATTATTCATGAGTATGGATCCTTGCGGTATGAGAGCCGATTATGCGTGCCCGACGGCACTATTAGAGAGGAGTTGATGAAAAAGGCTCATAGTTCTCCTTATTCTGTGCATCCTAGCAGCATGAAGATGTACAAGAGTCTACGTCAGCAGTACTGGTGGCACAGCATGAGGAGGGAAGTTGCTCGGAGTGTAGCAAAGTGTTTAGTCTGTCAGCATATGAAGACAGAACATCACAGGACTACTGGTTTACGTCAACCGTTACCTATTCCAGAGTGGAAATAGCAGCATATAACTATGGATTTCATGTTGGGATGCTAGGCTCCGCTAGTAGGGTTTAAAGTGCGGCAGAAGCGGTAATTTAAAAATCTAGAGAGCAATAGCAAACCCAACCCAAGAATCAAACCAAAATGCTAAACTTATAACTAAAATAGTAAGCTAAAAATAATAGTTGGCGGACTACAATCTTTGTAGCGCGTTAGCCATATCTCCTTAGACTCCGACTAGTCTCCACCTAGAATGAGCTTACTCGATGATCTCCTTGTCGAAGATGATCCACCTTGAGATAACTCCAATAAAAGTTTTAGTTTGAAATTGATCTCATTAAAATGATGCAACCCACTAATTAAACTTGTTAAGGATGATTAATAGGAGATATAGAATAATTAGCTCACTTAATTTTTTTCTTTTTTTACCATTCCCCACTTGAAGAAAATCAAGAAAGGAAACCATGGAAGATGAGTGTATGTGAAGAAGATAAGAATAGCTTAGATGAGAACGAAAACATATCCTCAAAATGAGTCATCAAAAGAAAAAAAAACACTTCATCAATTCTACAACCATATTAAATCCATGACCCATTCTCATTTTCCATACAGTTCTTATACACCCATCTTTAATATATCATCATACATTAAACAATACTTATATCAAATATAAATATTAATAAAGAGAAAAAAATAATAAAGTGAGCACGATATTAGTTAATATATAAATATATCAATATATAAATATATATTTAATTATTAAATCAACACTTGATTTAATAATCTGACTATATCATATATATACTGGTTAATATCAATTAACACCCGATTAAAATACGTGTATCAAATACACGTATTTAATCGAACTAATGCACATATCCATATACGTTTCCTACATCGTTTTGCATGTGCTGGGAAATTTTTGTGTGGGACTCTAAAAATTCAACAATACGTTGGTAGTAGGTTAGGATCATATTCATAGCCCACAAGCACGTCAGCCATACTAGTTGTACATAACGGCTACCCAGGTATTGATCGAAAGAAGGTCAACGAGCAAGCTCATCCGAACCCTACAAAGTCTATCAGTGACATTACCGTACAGTCCGGTCTCTTCGTCTAAGAGTATCACATATCGGTTCTAGGGTTTGGAATCTGTCAGACCACAGTAACTCAATAAGTCGTGCGACAGAGGACTCATAACCAACTGGAGATACAATTAATAACACTTATCAGTTTATCTCCACTGCGATGGCTATCGACTTGTGGTTGTAGTCATGTCCTGCACAGCGCGACATCAACTCCCTATACTGGGAGAGACGAATCCCCTCGACCGCTCACTTCCTTCACGTGCTTCGGGACTATACTTAATGAAAACATGTTTGCACGACTCCTTTGAGTCGTGGTAGGGTATAAGTCTGTAAGTGTACGGAAGCGCCCCGGCCGTCATTTCGAGGCCAAAATGCGGAAACGATACTTTTTCTTTAAACATGTAAACCGGCGCTACCGCGTACTAAAACCCGGATCGGGCCATTAACCTAATGTTAGCAAACTAGAGAATGGGTAGAAAGCTATACCGAGCGATCCGTGTCCTTCGGTCTTCGGCCTCCATCCCGATCTCCTCGCGGAATCTCCGGTCTTCATCTTCTCGTCGGAAAGGGCATCACACTGCCGGGTTCTTTTATGGGCTCCCACCTCTGGACCGAGGCAACTCGGACATGAAGTTGGCGAGCCAACGTATCCAAGAATGCTGTAGGCTAAGTGTAGAATGGTTTGTCTCATGGGGTTGTGAATTTGCCATGGAAGGAGGGAATATGGAGATGAACTAGAATTTTGTAGCAAGCAAAAAATATGAGATGAACATTTTTCCCACACCCAAAAAAATCCCTCTTACATAAGAAGTGGCCGGCCATATCATAAGAATGAAGAGGAGAGATCAAAAGTAATGAAGGGAGGTGAGTGTAGTAAAACCAAGAGGTGATCATAACAAAGAATGTCACAACCAAGTCTTATACAAATCCAACTCAATCCCATCACATTAAATGCAAATGAAATGATCACAAGAAAAGCATCAAAAGATGATAGAACCATCTAATAAACCATATGCCACAAAGAACCCTCCACATTAGCTAATTTGCACACTTGAAAATAAACCCCTCCATCACAACAATTCGGCCAAGGAAAGAAACAAAGGAAAATGGCCGAAACGGAATGCAAACTAGCAACTTCAAAAAACTGATCCCGTAATAAATTACAGGAAAACCCCGCGACCGTATATACATACCCGCATTTGTATTCCGACCGAATACAAATGCAATGAGACAAAATCTACACTGTACAATACTAGGATCCGGCATAAACCAAAGCCCGCTAGTTTTATCCGTCCGATCATGATGCGTGCAATACCGCACGTATGCGATCGAACCCTGCCATATATCCACACGGCCTCTAAAGCGTTTTGCTCGAAACTTGAGAAAATGTCTGTGGGGGACTTTAAAGAATCGTCAATACTTTGGCTGTGGATTTAACCACTAGCACGTCAGAGGTATTAGCCATACGTAACGGGCTACCAGGTATTGACCAAAAGGGACGTCAATGAGCGGACTCATGTCGACACCCTACTGAGCCTGTCAGTGACAATATCCGTACAGTCTGGTCCGTTCGTCTATGAGCATCGCATGGCGGGCCTAGGGGGTTGGTAAAAGTCAGACCCCCAAAAGCGGTACAAGTCGTGTCGGAGTGTAGCCCAGAACACCCTGAGATATTACTGGAATACCTACCAGTAAATCTCCTAACTTGGCTAAGGACTTCGTGTAATGGCTCTCCTAGACACAGCGCGACCTCACCCCCAATACCTGGAGAGACGAACCCCTGCAGATCCGCTCACTGCCTCCATGTGGCTCGGGACTGTACCCAACTAAAACCTGTTTGCACGACTCCTTTGATCTGTGGTAGGGTAGTAATCAAAGTACAGTGGGAACTCACACGAGACAAATGAAGATCTCAGGTCGATGAACTAACCTGTACACATGTCACTAGGGAACTGCTATCTGACGTCTGGTATAAGACCAAGTAGCATGTTCCCGGCGAGTCCTGTCCGGTGTTCTCATAACCCAATGAGCACCTGTATACATCTTAGGTGAACCAACTGACACCAGTGGCTTGTGAGACCGGCCACCGCCCCTCGTCGGGGTCTCGACTGTATACACTAGTCTACTCTGGAGTATCGATGCCCTGTCTCGAAAACTCCCACGACTAGGGACCTTTTAAGGATGTGCTTATAGACCTCAGATCCCACGTATATGATCGCCATCATACTGCTGGCCGTCAAGCAAGAATCCTAAGGGCTCTATCAACGTGCAATAGTGACCTGTAAGGTCACCTGAAACAGTACACGATAATAAAGATAAACCATATAGCATACTATCATCTTGAGTAAGACTGTTCTAACGGTATAGGTCCTCGCTCAATCATTGCATTCACGGGCGTGTGATCCAATAATTGACTCTGAGGGCACTATCCCTAACAATCTCCCACTTGCACTCAAGGCTAATCATTGCGATGTCGCATACTCACAGCCCGTGTGATACCGAACACCCAGCTCCTCTAATAATCAGTCTCACAAAAACTGTTTGCGAAACTAATGCGTTCGAGGAATAGCCTCAGTGAGTGGATCCGCTCAAATGTTTCTTTCTATGTCTCTCTTTATCTCAAGTTCGTGGAAAAAGCCATCTCCCGAAATGTGCAATACCTGTCTTAGAATGTGTCCGGATATCTGATGGGACCTAGTTCATAAATGAACTCCAAATCCAAACTTCTTAGACTATATCGTCAACTGAACTTAATCAGTATCCTGCGCCATGCCTCCCTCAGTATCCGCCTGGACCACCTGTCATGCCCCGCTTCCCAGAGTACGCAGGATTGGGCACGTAACATAGCCAACCATGCTACCTGTGTGTAGGAAGTATCCATCCACAGTCACATTACGGTTGTAAGGATATCAAGAACAAGATAATGAACTAATCTAACACATGTCCAAATCCATAATAACAAGAATCAATAAACAATAAGTGCGGAAGCAAATGATCCAATACAATAACAGAAAGGTACGTCCCATAATGCGGGATCGTACCTGGAAATAAAATGCAATAAATAAACTAAACCCTAAGGAACTCACAGTTCAGCCTGCTGGCTGAAGTACTCCTGCTCGTTCGTCGACAGTGGTACGGAATCTGGGCCATGCAAAACCCAGACGTCAGCGCGTCATGATATCAAGTATATAGTATAAACATGGCAATAAGCAGTGCAGGTATGAACATGAATAAGCAGTACAATAACAGAGCAGGGTAAAGTGCACGGGTGACTAAACTGTCCTATCAGGTTTCTACTCTATAGTCTTTGAAATCAATTGATGAATCGTCGATGTAACTCAATAGTATCCCGTGCGTGCCCGGGACCACGGTCAAAGCCCTCGGGGCTGAATCCGAGACGTGCCGCTAAGCAGTAATAGGTAGCTGGATGGACGAGTGATGTCAGCATCATCACTCCGGGGCTGGCCAAGCCCGTAAGACTGATCAGAACAAGTATCGAACTGTTGAGTTACAAGTCGGTTTCACCTTTGATTTCCCCATACTCCCAAGCTATGTATGTCAGGTCAGGTATTCAAGAGTCAAGGACTAATGCCAACACAAAATCAGGTAAAGTAGGTCTGTCTGGATAGACAGCAGGAATGGTCAGGTTGGTCGGCATTAGGCATGAGATCAGGTAACAGGTCAGGTAATGTATAAAGGTGTCATGTCATGTCAAGAGTGCACGGTACCATGTCATGTCAAGTAGGAAGTGTAACAGGTCATGTCAGGAAGCACAAGATGTCATGTGGGTGCTCATAATCAAACTATCATAAGTATATGTATAAATAAACAAGCATGAGTACTATCAGAACAATAAACTGGAACATGTAATATGATATGTAAATAAATATAATTTCAAGGATATGGATGCACAGTTATCGATTAGGGTTACATTTATAGTTCCAATATTAATTAGGATGCAATTTATTAAACATGGAGTGTTAATATCACATTATTATGTAATAGTGTGATCTATGCTTGCAATTATATGTATCTTAAATACGATAGATGCAAACGGGTATCCGAAAAGTTATAAAACTGTAAAATGGTAATGAGGGATGTACAACTAAACAATATGTGATATAAATATTGATATAATAATATTAATATGGATAGCATATTCAAGCGATTAGTAACTATAAAAGATGTATTGATTAACCATGCACAAGAAGGTTCCGTTCAGAAATTCAGCGTCACCCTAATTTGTAAAATAGCTTAAAAATAACAAATGTTCTCCAAAAGAGACGTATCTTATACCAAAACAAAGATAATTCAATAAGGTTTTCAGTTTTATAAGTATAAGCATCTCAGGTTATGCCTACAAAAAGTTATGAATATTCAAAGTTGAAAATTTGCTGCTGGAATTTCCCTGGACAGCAGTTTAGAGACGTGTTCATTTGAATTTTACGTTAATTAAACAATTTATTTTGCAAGTAAATATTTCATAGAGTTATAGTATTCTGAATTAGCTTCGTAACGAACTAAAGAACGTATACTAATGATTTTTCTATGATTTATAATGAATTTTATAAGATAAGATGTACAGTAAATTTCAGATTTGTCATATCCGATTTTTCAACGACATTTCATATGTAAACTATAAGATTTTCAAATGTATAACATTATAAAATGAAGATTATAAAAGTATATAGCATGTAGCAAGATTAACTTGCCTCGATGGGTCGCGAATCGGGAAAACGGAACGTTAACCGTCGGCGGGGAAAACTCGCGACGGCGCACGGTTCACGGAATGAACCCAAACGACGAACAAAGGAACAACACGGGTCGGGGTATCTCGCTGGAACGTCGAGAAACGTCATCGGCACGACGGAATTCCGGCAACAAAAGAACAGTTAAAAGAAATGAGAAACGAGACATGAAGCAAGAAGAGAAAAATGATAAAGAGAAGTACGAGAGAATATATAAAGGGTAGAGAGAGAGAGAAAGTGGAAAAAGATAGAAGAAAGAGAGAGAGAAAGTGGGGCCCACGGGGTTAAAGGGGAGGTTGTGATTGGCTGAGAGAATAAATTGAGAAGGATATAAAAGATTGTAAAAATATTATATGGTTAACTTAAAGATTTAAAAGATAGGTAATGAACAGTAAGATATCAGGTTAGTTAGAAAAATATATGTGATGGTTTTAATAATATTAAAATTTGGGATTTTGGCGCCAAATGAAACATTTCCAAATTGCGCCCGGGTTGGGTCCAAAAATTCGAAATTCAAATAATAGGATTTTAGGCGGGTTCCAAATTTTAAAATGAAATATTTTATGATTAAAAAGCATACTCCCAAAACGGACACACGCACGTGCACGTAGCCATCCAAACTCGCCCGTTTCACTGAACGGGACGAGAACACAATGCACGGACGCTACCACGAGGCTAAGGATGTCAAGTAGGCCAAGATGAATATTTTTAATTTTATTTTAGATGCTAAAATTTGTTATATGCAGAATGACTTAACCGGTTAAAATTGTGCAATAAGAACCAAACAAGCAAGATAAATGAAATGAGCAATGCCAAACACTCAACCAGTAACAGAAAAATAGCAGCATTGGGCTCGGGTGTTACATTATACCCAACTACAAAAGAATTTCGTCCTCGAAATTCCAAAAATACAAGATAGAAAACTACAGGAAAAGGTGAGGAAACTTCTGTCGGATCTCTTCTTCTCGCTCCCAAGTGGATTCTCCATGCGATCGATTACCCCAAGAAACTAGCACAAGAGGGGTAACCTTGTTCTTAAGAACCTTTTCTCTCCGATCCTTGATTTCAACTGGTCGCTCTTCAAAAGTTAGGTCCTCCCGTACAGTCAACTCCGAATGATTCAATACTTGGGTTTCATCTCGAACATACCTCCGTAGTTGAGATACATGAAACACATCGTGCACTCCTGCCAAGGACTGTGGTAACGCCAAATGGTACGCTACCTCTCCAACACGCTCCAATATCTTGAAAGGTCCAACGAATCGAGGGCTGAGCTTTCCCCGACTCCCAAAGCGAATCACCCCTCTAGTCGGTGATATCTTCAGGAATACCAAATCACCCACGGCGAACTCTAGAGGTCTTCTTGACGTGTCGGCCTTACTCTTCTGTCTGTCTTGTGCTGCCTTCATATGATTTCTGATAGTGTTAACCTTCTCAACTGTCTGCATCACCAAATCTGGTCCCAACAATTTTCGTTCACCGACATCATCCCAACAAATAGGTGAACGACATTTACGACCATACAAAGCTTCAAACGGAGCCATCTGGATAGTTGCCTGAAAACTGTTGTTGTAAGAAAACTCCACCAAGTGTAGATGATCCTCCCATGAACCTTTGAAGTCCAACATGCATGCTCTCAACATATCATCAAGAGTTTGGATCGTTCTCTCCGACTGACCATCAGTTTGAGGATGATAAGCTGTGCTAAACTTCAATCGAGTCCCCAAACTTTCCTGTAAAATCCTCCAGAAGTGTGATAAGAACCGAGTGTCCCGATCGGACACGATGCTCACTGGTACGCCATGCAATCTTACAATCTTCTGCATGTACCGCTCTGCCAAAGTCTCCGTTGATTGACCAACCTGGAAAGGAATAAAGTGAGCTGCCTTGGTCAATCGATCGACAATCACCCATACTGCATTGTTGCCATTTGGACTTCGCGGTAAAGCCGTCACGAAATCCATGGTTATATGTTCCCACTTCCACTGAGGAATCGGAAGTGGTTGCAATAAACCAGCAACCCTTTGGTGTTCAGCCTTGACTTGCTGACACACCAAGCACTTAGCCACGAAGCGAGCAATTTCCCGTTTCATACCTTCCCACCAGAAGTGCTGTCGAATATCTTGGTACATCTTTGTCCCTCCTGGATGTACAGAGTAAGCTGAACTGTGTGCCTCCTTCATAAGCTCTTCACGCACATCTCCTTTTGGCACACACACACGGCTACCATATCTCAACGAACCGTCTTCATGGATCAGTAAAACTGTTCGTAGTCCAGCCTCAACCCGCTCTCGAAACTTCTGCGGTCTAGGATCCTGCGATTGTGCCGCTTTAATCTTCTCAACCAAGGACAACTGTACTTGCAACTGCATCAACTGTCCCGTAGAATGTGGTAGCACAACTTCCAAGTCAAATCTTCGAAAATCTGCAATGATCTCCCCCTGTGTAGTTAACACCTGAATTGCTGGTAACCGACTAAGCGCATCCGGTACAACATTAACCTTCCCCGGATAGTACTTAAGATCAAGATCGTAGTCAGCCATCAACTCCAACCATCTATGCTGCCTCATGATAGGCTCCTTCTGCGTGAACACGTACTTCAAGCTCTTATGATCTGTAAAAACTTCGACTCTTACGCCCAAAAGGTAGTGTCTCCAAATCTTCAAAGCGAAAATCACAGCCGCAAGCTCCAAGTCATGAGTTGGATAATTCTTCTCATGGGTCTTCAGTTGTCTTGATGCGTATGCTACGACCTTCCCATGCTGCATCAAAACACATCCTAATTCTTTCCCAGATGCGTCGCTATGAATCATCAGTCCTCCGGAATTGTCTGGTACGGTCAGGATAGAGGCGGTTATCAACTTCTGCTTCAACGTCTCAAAGCCAACGCACACTTATCCGTCCATACAAAAGGTACCTCCTTACGCATAAGCTTGGTCAGCGGTTCTGCCAAACGAGCAAAGTTCTCCACAAATCTCCTGTAGTATCCGGCTAATCCAAGGAAACTTCTTATCTCAGCTACATTCCTTGGAATAGGCCAATCTCGAACTGCTGCAATCTTTTCGGGATGGACGGCGGTTCCATCACCCGACACGACATGTCCCAGAAATTTCACTTCTTCCAGCCAGAATTCGCACTACTCATCTTCGCAAATAACTTCTCTTGTCTCAGCGTCTGCAGTGCGATCCTTAAATGCTCAGCAGGCTCCTCCGGACTCTTCGAGTATACCAGAATATCGTCACTGAATACCACAATAAACTGGTCCAAGAATGGTGAAAAGATCCTGTTCATCAAATCCATGAATATTGCCGGCGCATTAGTCACTCCGAAGGGCATCATTAGATACTCGAAATTTTCATATCGAGTCCGAAACGCCGTCTTGCAAATGTCTTCTGCTCTCACTCGGACCCGATGATATCCTGATCGCAAATCCAGTTTCGAGAATACTCTCGCGCCACTAAGCTGCTCAAAAGTTCTCCAATGCGAGAGATCGGGTACTTGTTCTTAATAGTCACCCGGTTCAATTGTCGATAGTTGATGCACATCCTTCTCGTGCCATCCTTCTTCTTTATTAGAAGAACTGGAGCTCCCCAAGGTGAGTTGCTGCTTCGAATCCAACCCTTCTCTAGTAATTCACCAACTTGTTTCTTAACTTCTTCCAATTCCACTGGTGCCATCGGATAATAAGATTTTGATACTGGCGCTGCACCAGGAATAAGGACAATCGCGAACTCCACATCTCGCTTCGGCGGTAAGCCCGATATATCTTCAAATACGTCCATAAAATCGCGAACAACTGCCGGCTCTTCATTACTATCAACTTCCATAGCTGCAAGAACACTGTTTGTCGGCCTAGCCCTAAACTCGACTGGCCCGACAGAACTACTTCCTTACCGCAACCGCTGTCTACATTGTTGGCCACGAAAGGTCCAGCAAGACAACTGAGTCTCGTCCATTCTGCTGCATGCACGTCCACGGTTGCTCCATTCTGCCTTAGTCCGATGAACTTCTCTTCCATTTCCTCCGCGCAGTCCGCGGAAGGACTTCTCCAGTAAACTCTTAGAAAAAATCCGCCCACTGCTTGGCCTGGGGCAAGCGGTTCTCCTCCACAAGCCACAACTCTTGGGCGTAATCCACTAGTTGAATGCGCACTACATCAACTCCTTTGTCCTCTGGAATCTGTGCCGCAATCAGCAAATTCTCCGTGTCACTAGCCACTGCTCGGCTGGCAACGGCTCCTCCAGACCAGTGAAAGTAGACGGACCCAAAAGTCTGAAATCTGCTACAGTCTCTACTCGTTCGACTGGTCTATTTCCATCGTTGTTTACAGACTGCTGAACGATCTGCAAACCTTCCTGAAACGAATCTGCTATTGCTGGATCAGCTCAGTCTGTCTCTTTGATTTCCAGCATTCCTCTTATCACTCCAAGCATGGCGGCTTCATTCACACGCCTCTGGTAAGTCTTCAACTTCTTACCTGTCATAATCCTGAACTCAAAACACCCAACATTAGCATGATGATAGATTCTGAATGTGGATCAAGGCTAGAACTCGAAGATACTTAAATAGAGTACTGCATTGTAGCTATGCCGCGGTATCATAGTCGCAATTACTTAACTCCACCCAAGTCGCCCAAGTCCTAGGGATAACAAGAAATCAGGTTTCCGAGTCGACATGCAAAGTAAGTTTGCACGTCGTAAAAGATATAATCAGGAAGAATGTGATTCAAGAATGGTAAAACGGTCAATGTGGCTGGACATGTTCCCTAAACACGGGTATTCTGATTCGTGTATTGGGTACAATACCCAACTACAAAAGAATCAACCCGACTAACCTATGGCTCTGATACCAAAAGAACCATGTCACGCCCCGCTTCCCAGAGTACGCAGGATTGGGCACGTAACATAGCCAACCATGCTACCTGTGGGTAGGAAGTATCCATCCACAGTCACATTACGGTTGTAAGGATATCAAGAACAAGATAATGAACTAATCTAACACATGTCCAAATCCATAATAACAAGAATCAATAAACAATAAGTGCGGAAGCAAATGATCCAATACAATAACAGAAAGGTACGTCCCATAATGCGGGATCGTACCTGGAAATAAAATGCAATAAATAAACTAAACCCTAAGGAACTCACAGTTCAGCCTGCTGGCTGAAGTACTCCTGCTCGGTCGTCGACAGTGGTACGGAATCTGGGCCATGCAAAACCCAGACGTCAGCGCGTCATGATATCAAGTATATAGTATAAACATGGCAATAAGCAGTGCAGGTATGAACATGAATAAGCAGTACAATAACAGAGCAGGGTAAAGTGCACGGGTGACTAAACTGTCCTATCAGGTTTCTACTCTATAGTCTTTGAAATCAATTGATGAATCGTCGATGTAACTCAATAGTATCCCGTGCGTGCCCGGTACCACGGTCAAAGCCCTCGGGGCTGAATCCGCGACGTGCCGCTAAGCAGTAATAGGTAGCTGGATGGACGAGTGATGTCAGCATCATCACTCCGGGGCTGGCCAAGCCCGTAAGACTGATCAGAACAAGTATCGAACTGTTGAGTTACAAGTCGGTTTCACCTTTGATTTCCCCATACTCCCAAGCTATGTATGTCAGGTCAGGTATTCAAGAGTCAAGGACTAATGCCAACACAAAATCAGGTAAAGTAGGTCTGTCTGGATAGACAGCAGGAATGGTCAGGTTGGTCGGCATTAGGCATGAGATCAGGTAACAGGTCAGGTAATGTATAAAGGTGTCATGTCATGTCAAGAGTGCACGGTACCATGTCATGTCAAGTAGGAAGTGTAACAGGTCATGTCAGGAAGCACAAGATGTCATGTGGGTGCTCATAATCAAACTATCATAAGTATATGTATAAATAAACAAGCATGAGTACTATCAGAACAATAAACTGGAACATGTAATATGATATGTAAATAAATATAATTTCAAGTATATGGATGCACAGTTATCGATTAGGGTTACATTTATAGTTCCAATATTAATTAGGATGCAATTTATTAAATATGGAGTGTTAATATCACATTATTATGTAATAGTGTGATCTATGCTTGCAATTATATGTATCTTAAATGCGATAGATGCAAACGGGTATCCGAAAAGTTATAAAACTGTAAAATGGTAATGAGGGATGTACAACTAAACAATATGTGATATAAATATTGATATAATAATATTAATATAGATAGCATATTAAAGCGATTAGTAACTTTAAAAGATGTATTGATTAACCATGCACAAGAAAGTTCCGTTCAGAAATTCAGCGTCACCCTAATTTGTAAAATAGCTTAAAAATAATAAATGTTCTCCAAAAGAGACGTATCTTATACCAAAACAAAGATAATTCAATAAGGTTTTCAGTTTTATAAGTATAAGCATCTCAGGTTATCCCTACAAAAAGTTATGAATATTCAAAGTTGAAAGTTTGCTGCTGGAATTTCCCTGGACAGCAGTTTAGAGACGTGTTTATTTGCATTTTACGTTAATTAAACAATTTATTTTGCAAGTAAATATTTCATAAAATTATAGTATTCTGAATTAGCTTCGTAACGAACTAAAGAACGTATACTAATGATTTTTCTATGATTTATAATGAATTTTATAAGATAAGGTGTACAGTAAATTTCAGATTTGTCATATCCGATTTTTCAACGACATTTCATATGTAAACTATAAGATTTTCAAATGTATAACATTATAAAATGAAGATTATAAAAGTATATAGCATGTAGAAAGATTAACTTGCCTCGATGGGTCGCGAATCGGGAAAACGGAACGTTAACCATCGGCGGGGAAAACTCGCGACGGTGCACGGTTCACGGAATGAACCCAAACGACGAACAAAGAAACAACACGGGTCGGGGTATCTTGCTGGAACGTCGAGAAACGTCATCGGCACGACGGAATTCCGGCAACAAAAGAACAGTTAAAAGAAATGAGAAACGAGACATGAAGCAAGAAGAGAAAAATGATAAAGAGAAGTACGAGAGAATATATAAAGGGTAGAGAGAGAAAGTGGAAAAAGAGAGAAGAAAGAGAGAGAGAAAGTGGGGCCCACGGGGTTAAAGGGGAGATTGTGATTGGCTGAGAGAATAAATTGAGAAGGATATAAAAGATTGTAAAAATATTATATGGTTAACTTAAAGATTTAAAAGATAGGTAATGAACAGTAAGATATCAGGTTAGTTAGAAAAATATATGTGATGGTTTTAATAATATTAAAATTTGGGATTTTGGCGCCAAATGAAACATTTCCAAATTGCGCCCGGGTTGGGTCCAAAAATTCGAAATTCAAATAATAGGATTTTAGGCGGGTTCCAAATTTTAAAATGAAATGTTTTATGATTAAAAAGCATACTCCCAAAACGGACACACGCACGTGCACGTAGCCATCCAAACTCGCCCGTTTCACTGAACGGGACGAGAACACAATGCACGGACGCTACCACGAGGCTAAGGGTGTCAAGTAGGCCAAGATGAATATTTTTAATTTTATTTTAGATGCTAAAATTTGTTATATGCAGAATGACTTAGCCGGTTAAAATTGTGCAATAAGAACCAAACAAGCAAGATAAATGAAATGAGCAATGCCAAACACTCAACCAGTAACAGAAAAATAGCAGCAAAATTCTATGTCTCTCTTTATATCAAGTTCGTGGAAAAAGCCATCTCCCGAAATGAGCAATACCTGTCTTAGAATGTGTCCGGATATCTAATGGGACCTAGTTCATAAATGAACTCCAAATCCAAACTTCTTAGACTATATCGTCAACTGAACTTAATCAGTATCCTGCGCCATGCCTCCCTCAGTATCCGCCTGGACCACCTGTCCATAGTACTGCACCTCGTCAGAGGGAAAACTATAACTCTGACAGTCACTCTGCCGTCCAGGTCACCTTGGAAGTCTGGAATGATAACCGTCTCCTGAATGAGGCTGATGTTATCATATCCCTAGAACATCCACTTATGTTCTAAAACTGCTTCCGAATGTTTCTCCAGGATAGGATCAATATCAACTTATTGCATCTACTGCAAAAACAACATCTGGTGTGGTACTTGACATCTCATGATTGATTCAATTGCCTAAGCAAGTGATCTGCCAATCATGCACATCCCTCTCCCCTTTAGTCTTTAAGACACCTTTAGAGAGGGTGACTCCATCACCTGCAGGTATACTACCGTGCCAGGAGTCGTCCATTCTAAAACACCTTTAGAATGCTGTTTAAGTATCCAGATTGGGAATCTACCCAAATCTAGATTTAAAAACATAAATCTAGTAACCGGAATGTCTGATATAATGTCCAATTCCTATGTGGAGAAACCACTGTGTGACAACTAAAGTATAACCGACCGTAGTATAGGAATTTCACTTCCTACTCTGTGTATGTCATCCAAATACCAGGACATAACACCATACTACCTTCTTAACAGATCCATCCCCTATTCTGATGAAGTCAAACCTATGACCGTGACATCAGAAATAGATGATCTATCTCCGCTATATCTGCTTTAGTCTATAAATGTAGGGTTGCTAGGCACGCGCACAAGGGTCTACGAGGCATCAACCATGCCCGATTAAAAAATTAGCCGTGCCGAACAACCCGAATACGGATCTTTAAACTAGAGATTAGGCGAAAACTAGCATGTTAACAACTTTAACACTAAGTGAGAGGGATTACAACCTTTGTAGATCCGGTCCTTCACTTCATAAGCTCCGTGTTGTGGTCCCTTCGCTGCGATCATCGGGTTCCGGACTCTCGAGAGGTTCCACGAAGAGAAAGATGCAGTCTTGCTTCCGATCTTCGATACAAAGATGATCTACCTTGAAGTTTCATTAACACAAGCTAACACTCACTAAAATTGAGTGAACACTCTCATCTAAAGGGCAAGGGAAGATGAGGATGATGAAGTAGGATTTTTCCTCTCTTTATTTATCTTTTTCTCATATTTATTCATCACAAATATCAAAACAAGAAAGCTTTGCAAGAAGAACTCAAGGAAGAAGAAGAATAGTGATCCATTTCTTTTGTGATGAATAATGAAAGGATTAATATGATAAATAATGCAACCATGGTAAACTAAACTCATGTAGAGAATTAACTAGGGTTAGGGTTTGGGTTTGGTTAAGTATGAGTCATAGATAAAAATCTACACAAATGTCTTTATCATGACAAAAGAAAAGCTTCTAGAATCAACTAGAAGTGTTAACCCTAATCCAAACCCTAATCATGTTTAAACTCCACTAAACATGTTGCATTAGTTATCATATCATGTTACAATATTATATATCACATATATAATATTTATCGTAACAAAATAAAATAATACATTTAACATATATCGCATATATATTAATGTATTACCCGAGTGAGAAAAAGAATCTTTTAGTGAGCTAATATTAGTTAATGTAATTTAATATATCATATATATTATTATACATTAAATTATCGAATCAACACTTGATCCGACAATCCGGCTATATCGCATATAACCGACTAATATTTATCCGTACCGATTCATCGAATCAACACTTGATCCGATGACCCGGCTGATATCAAATATCGCGAGAATAGAATACGGTATCTCATATCGCATTATCCTCGGTCCCGTACATATCACATATGTGCTCCTACTACGTTTTGCCTGAGCCAAGAAACCTCTGTGTAGGACTCTAAAGAATCGTCAATACGCCGGCAGTAGGTGATGATCATATCAAACACCCACAAGCTGCAAGCGGTCAGCTAAACGTAACAGCTACCCAGGTATTGAGCGCTCAGAAGATCAACAAGCAAGCCTGTACATTCTCTTGTGAATCCAAACAGTAACACTCCCGTACAGTCCGGTCTCGTCGTCTGATATGTTACATATCTCGCCTAGGGGTGGTAAACGTCAGACCCCAGTAGCTCGATAAGTCGTGTCGATATGAAGTCTATAACAGTTCGAGAAACTACTGATAACACTTACCAGTAAATCTCAGCAACCCTGGCCAGGGATTTCCGGTTATAGCCAATCGAACACAGCACAACATCAACTCCCTATACCGGGAGAGACGAATCCCCTCCTATCGCTCATTGCCTCCATGTGATTCGGGACTGTACCAAAAAGCCACCTTTTTGCATGCCCTCTTGGACGTGGTATGATGGAAATCAAAGCACAGTGGGAATCACACAAGACTCTATGACGATCTCGGGTCAACAGACTACTCTGTACCAGTGTCACCGGAGAACTGCCATCTGACGTATGGTATAATACCATCTGGGAGTTCTCGGCGAGTCCGTCCAGTGTACCCAGTCTCCACTGAGCACCCGTACACCATCCTTGATGTCAAACACCGATGGATATGGGATCATCCATCGCCCATCATATGGGTCAAGATGCGTATACGCTAGTCTACTCTGGTGTATCGATGCCCTGTCTCGATACACCCTCGACTAGGAACAGTTATAGGATGTACTCGTCGACTACCGTGGCCCCACTAGTATGATCTCATCATAGTCCTAGTAGTCGAGTACGTATCCTAAGGGCTTTATCAACATGTAACATAGAGACAATCAGAGTACATGTTAAGATAAAGTGCAACCAGATAGCATACTATCATGTCGAGCAAGAAAGTCCTCCCTATATATGTCCTAGCATCCACTACAATATACATCGTATGTACAGTAATGGCCTCTAGGGCATACATATAACTAACAATCTCCTACTTGCACTAGGGCCATATGTTATGGTATCGCATACCCAACAATTAGCTGCGGTTGAAGTATCTCATACTCAACCATCCCGTAAAAGTCTCTACTGGGAAAAAGGCCTTTGTGAGTGGATCCGCGCTGTCGTCCTCTGTGTCTACTCTCCTAACCTCGATCTCCCTGGAGATCAACCATCTCCATGATCAGGTGATACTGCCTAAGAATTATATCTGGATTTCTGATGGGACGGTAGTTCCTTGGCATAAGCCACAACTCCATTGTCATACAATGGTAGGAACGAAGTTCATCTCATGAACTTATATATCCAGACTGCCTCTTTGGTAGCATCATTGGTAACGATGTATCTTGCCTTTAATCGTCAAGTATGTCACGGTATCTAGCTTGGAACTCTTCCAGCATACCGTCCCTCCACTGAGGGTAAAGACAATGCCTGCGACTGACATTCAGTCGTTCTTATCACCCTGGAACCTTTCCAGTGATTCTCCCCAGGATCGATTGATACCATCTCACTACAACTAGTGAGAATCCTAACATCCAATTAGATCTATCTCATAGATCAAAAACCCAGGATTTAGGAGGTATCATCTTGATCCTATATGGAGAATCCTTGTGATAAGCGGAGATTGACCGAGCGTAGCATAAGAAACACCTTCCCTATCAAGAGTATGCCATCCACGTACGCTACGAGGATCACCACCATACTCCCTACTACCATTTTGTATATACAAGGTTCATCTACCATTTTGATGAAGTCAAACTCTTTGACTACCACATCAAAACAGATGTTCCAACTCCGCGATGCCTGTTTTATCTTATAAAACATCTTGCATACGTTTCCGCTGCTCCCACTGTCTACGAAGCCCTCTGGCTATGTACTTATAGACGCTCTTTTCTAAAACATCATTTAGAAAAGCAGTCATGACACCCAACCGCCAGATATCGTAGTCATGGTATGTAGCCGTGGCAAGCAGGATCTGGATGGACTTAAGCATAGCTCCTTAGAAAAGGTTTCATTATAATCCATACCTGGTCAATGATGCAAACCTTTAACAAGTCTAGCTTTGAAAGTCTCAACTTTTCCATGTACACCAAGTAATCTTCTCAAGATATACTTGCTCCTGATGGGGATTTAACCCTTCAGATAAAGCAACCAAAGTCCATACTTTGTTGGTGTATAAGGATTCCATCTCAGATCGATAAGCATCCAGCCATTCTTACAGAGTCCCACTCCTGATGGCCAGCTCGAAACTAGTTGGGTCATCATCTCATGATGCAATCCTCTCTCCCACTGTCATAGAGAAACCGAAGTATCTCTCAGGTGGGTGAGGAACCCTACTAGATCGGCGGAGAGGCTGAGGTTCGTTGGAAACTATTGAATCCTTTGGTTCTACCAAATCATCAGCTGCAGTTTGTATAGCTGGAACCCTTCCAGTTCTACATAACAGGACTTGCCTCGAGCTTGTCCGGATTTTGCTTTTAGACATAGGCCGGACAACCCCAAATCTTAACTAACTTAAGATATGGGCTCTTCCCTTTCCATATCAAATATGAAATGGTAGGCAACTGATTTGATTTGAACCCTATTCAATAGGTATGCAGCTTCTCAAGTGCATAACTCCCAAAAGGAAATAAGAAACTCAGTAGTACTCATCATAGAGCACACCATATCACATAGGGTGCTATTGCTCCATCCCGATACACCGACGTGCTGTGGTGTATACGGAGGAGTAATGCTGAGAGAGAATCTCATTCTCCTTTAGAATAGTCCAGGAATTCCATGCTTAAGTATTCTTCTCCTTGATCTCATCAAAGGACATAATACTTATACCCGTATTTGGTTCTCTACTTCTAACTTATATTCTGTGAATATCTCAAAAGCTTCGGACTTGTGTTTCAACAGGAACATATGTCTAAATATTGAAAGATTATCAGAGAATGTAATGAAGTAAAAAGAATCGTTCTTGGCATGTGTAGACAGGGGACCTTCATACATCATCATGTATCAATCCCAAGAGTTCACTAACTCTTTCTCTGTTTCCAATAAACAGAGCTATGGTCATCTTATCTTTGTGACATGACCGGCAAGTTTCACAAGATGTAAATTCAAACTAATTTAAATATGCATCTATATGTAACTTAGCTAGTCGGGTCGCATTGATATGACCTAGTCTACAATACCTCAAGAAGGATTCGTTCATTTCTGAACTCTTCCTCTTGTGTGTGTTCCGTATACTAAGAACTGTAGTTTGATTTAGAACGTCAATGCTTTTAGATAACGTGCCTGAACTGATCAACTCTTGATATAGAAAATGTTCAAAACATTATCCAACAATACAAAATTATATCCTTTCTTTACTAATAAAGAGACTGATATGATTTTGTATATCAGGTTCGGTATCTAATAACATTCGTTCAGAATCAATGTATTCAGGTAATACAGGGTGAAAGTGACCAACAGACTTGGCTGCAACACTTGCACCGTTTTCTGTCTCATGAAACTTATCACCCGTTCTCAGTTCTCTACCTTTCTGTAGCCCATGTAACAGATTACATATGCGGGATCCTGATCCGGTATCAAATACCCAGGACGTAAAGGATACTGAGAAACAGTTCTCTGTAATGAACACACCTGAAGAAGATGCATCAGCATGCACTTTCTTCGTTTGGGCGGCTTGGGAATTCTGGTATTCCCCAATATCCTGCTCTGTCTTATAACAATTATAAGTTGGAGCGGGACCAACGTTCCCCAGCTCAGTATAACAAGCGGGTTCGGTCAATTCATCCGTTTTTATTATCTTGTTTAAGGCGTGATATGGTCTCTACCTGGAGAGAGAGAGAAGAAAACACTCAGCGATGCTCTTGCAAGATTAGATTGGTTATCTAATATATCTAATCAGGATGTCTCCCACTGTTTTAATCAAATCTTCCTTCAAACCCTAAAAGGAAAGACTAGCCGGGATTAATTACACGCTACAAGTTCTCCAATCTTTCAGCCAGGCCAGTGTCGGTACTTTGAGGGAGGTCCCCCGTTCTTTCGCACGAACCTAATTACAGTAAACCTCGTTTTCCCAGAGGCGTAACCCCATTAACACCTTTCTAGACACCTACTTGATCGGCTAATTGTAATGTGTAAAACTCTCCCAGGAGTAACTCTTACTCGCAGCGGGTATCGGGATCCAACTATCTTATAGAAGGTATGCAATCTCATTGCAAATTTCAACACTTGAAATTCCCAATAATATTTTGCCCCAAGCGATCTATGATCTTGACTGAGTCAACAAACCATAGACCGCTAGTAAAGTTCAACCCGTCATTTCCCGATTGAATTAAACCCACCCGCACGACTCTTGACTGAGTCAACAAGGCCGCACGACTACCCTAATCCAATCGCATCATATGCTTTGCAGATAAGCACTAATCAGCTACCGCACACTACGCCTTGACTGAGTCTACAAACGCAGCACGAATACTAAATACTACTTATCTGAAATGACGGAGGGCTACGACAGGTTTTTAAGAAAACCTTTTGCGCAATGAACTTTATATCGTTGTAGAATCGAGTGATTTGAAATGGAATGTTTTTTAGGCTTTTCTAGTTTTACTAAAGGGGTCACTCCCGGTGAAGGGATCGTCGGCCCTATCCTCATCGAATAAGGTGCAGGATATATCATATATACAGCTGTGCAAAGCAAGAACTATAGAAGCAATCAAAAGACAAACCGAGTTTGTAGCATCTGCCAGTTATTGCTAAAGGAGTCACTCCCGGTGAAGCGATCTCGGTCCTTTCCTTATCGAATAAGGTGCAGGATGTTCTACAAGGAACACCGCTATGCAAAGCAAGAACTAGAGCTACCAGTTTTTGAGACAAGTTTCTACAACATCTTTAGGTTCCTTTTATTTCATTAATCTCATTAATGAAGTCCTATTTTAATTATGCTTCACAAGCATTTCATTTGAAACGAAATCTGCAATATAACATATATCTCATATATATATAAAATATAAACATTCGTCTCAGGCAGTAATATGATCTCATCACAGAACATTGCAGCAGAAGAACATATAAGAAATATTGGATATACTAGGACGTCCGTGTTTTCAATACGAGCCTGTATAAAACACGGATTCCACGGTCACGATGAATAGCCAAACCCACATCCTTAGACCCCTACAAGAGCGGCAAGTAACACTGCCAATTATAGGGTTAGGAGACCCGGTCTCGACTCCTCGAGATGGTCTCCCACTGGACCCTAGAACCCGGTTACTTGTGCTCCCCGCCTTGGGTCTACCTAATGCGGAAAAGTAAATAATATACAACGGTGACATCTTCCGCAACCTGGAAGTGCCCCAATAAAAGAATATTACATACAAATGAATTTTACATGAATGAAAAAGAAAAAACTCTCATCTCACATAAAACCCCCGGCTATTCAAAACGCGACGATCCAATATAACATATCACAGCAACACATAATATCTCATATCATCAACGTAAGCAAGTATGCGTATCCCGATTGTCGTTGATGTATAGCAACGAAGCCCGCGATACACCACATACTACGCTTACGGTCACAGAAAAGAAAGTGTAAAACTACAACAGTTGGAATCCGCAACCTCTTTACACATCGCATGCCTAACCAAATGAATTCCTTAGACATCGCATGCCTAACAATTATAAACCCCGCATTTTAGTCTCTTTATCGAAAACTCTTTTCAATGTCAAGCCGGGAATTCAACAAGATTCCCGACGTCCCGATCGAATGCTCGTCGCAAACTTTAGTAGACGGCCGCACCTCCAGATGCCGTCGATGAAGTGCACTTAGGCGGAACACCGCTGCCGCGAGCACCCGAACGGATGCTTTCGGCGACGGGGTTCTTCTACAGTCACTTGGTCGGGGCTAAGAGGTGTAGCTGTCTATTAAGTTTATTCGGCGAGTTTCCGCGTACACTACGTGATTGCGACGGACTTTTGATCACATCAAAATTCCGTGGCAACCGATCATTTGAGACTGAACTGCTAGATTTATAATATTCAAATCAGTTATCTCATAACTTTTGTAGATTCCAAATATTGTATCACATTCCAGATAAATAGACAGTGTTAAACTTTCCGATCGAATAATCAAACACCCAAGATTTCCCCAATATATCTCAATACTTGAAATCGGTTTTAAAACTTCCATCACATGCCACAGTACCAATGGTCCAGCCGTAGAAGGGTCAAGCCAACGCCTCACATGTGGCACGCCGTACTGCCCCAAACCCTAAGGTTCAAAAGGCAGTTCAAGACGGTCACATAATCGAGTTAAGGTTTGTTGTCTTCTAGAGGGTCCACCGCGTTACTTGCACGACTTAGAATGTTCTTAAACACGAGAAAAAAATCCAACTTTTGAAAAAATTTCCGACAGGGGAAAAAGTGAGTTATTGATATCCGTTCGAACTTTTTAACAGTTTCTAAAATTATCCGGACAAACTAAACAAAGTTAAATTATCCGATCGAATCAACGATTCCCCAATACAACCCTTGAAAACTCAACACTTGAGTGGAATTAAAATATTCCCAGAAAAAAATAACAAGAAAGGGCCTAATAATAATTACATGAAATTTCAGGGACTAAGTCCAAATTTTGGCTGCGGAACCGCCGTAAAACCCAAGGTTTCGCCGCGGTTCCGCGGTCAAATTTTCGAGTTAGAGGTCCGTACTTCACAGTAATTCTTAGTTTTTCCTGCTTAATTTTCTGAGAATTTTTAATTCAGAAAAAACCACATTTTTGAAAAATGTACAGAGAGGGTTCCGTGTCGGGGTTTCGGCGTTCGATCGGACTTTAAACTTCGTCTAGACTTCGCCTAAACCTCTAGCTTGGCTCTGATACCACTGTAGGGTTGCTAGGCACGCGCACAAGGGTCTACGAAGCATCAACCATGCCCGATTAAAAAATTAGCCGTGCCGAACAACCCGAATACGGATCTTTAAACTAGAGATTAGGCGAAAACTAGCATGTTAACAACTTTAACACTAAGTGAGAGGGATTACAACCTTTGTAGATCCGGTCCTTCACTTCATAATCTCCTTGTTGTGGTCCCTTCGCTGCGATCATCGGGTTCCGGACTCTCGAGAGGTTCCACGAAGAGAAAGATGCAGTCTTGCTTCCGATCTTCGATACAAAGATGATCTACCTTGAAGTTTCATTAACAAAAGCTAACACTCACTAAAATTGAGTGAACACTCTCATCTAAAGGGCAAGGGAAGATGAGGATGATGAAGTAGGATTTTTACTCTCTTTATTTATCTTTTTCTCATATTTATTCATCACAAATATCAAAACAAGAAAGCTTTGCAAGAAGAACACAAGGAGGAAGAAGAATAGTGATCCATTTCTTTTGTGATGAATAATGAAAGGATTAATATGATAAATAATGCAACCATGGTAAACTAAACTCATGTAAAGAATTAACTAGGGTTAGGGTTTGGGTTGGGTTAAGTATGAGTCATAGATAAAAATCTACACAAATATCTTTATCATGACAAAAGAAAAGCTTCTAGAATCAACTAGAAGTGTTAACCCTAATCCAAACCCTAATCATGTTTAAACTCCACTAAACATGTTGCATTAGTTATCATATCATGTTACAATATTATATATCACATATATAATATTTATCGTAACAAAATAAAATAATACATTTAACATATATCGCATATATCAATGTATTACCTGAGTGAGAAAAAGAATCTTTTAGTGAGCTAATATTAGTTAATGTAATTTAATATATCATATATATTATTATACATTAAATTATCGAATCAACACTTGATCCGACAATCCGGCTATATCGCATATAACCGACTAATATTTATCCGTACCAATTCATCGAATCAACACTTGATCTGATGACCCGGCTGATATCAAATATCGCGAGAATAGAATACGGTATCTCATATCGCATTATCCTCGGTCCCGCACATATCACATATGTGCTCCTACTCCATTTTGCCTGAGCCAAGAAACCTCTGTGTAGGACTCTAAAGAATCGTCAATACGCCGGCAGTAAGTGATGATCATATCAAACACCCACAAGCTGCAAGCGGTCAGCTAAACGTAACAGCTACCCAGGTATTGAGCGCTCAGAAGATCAATAAGCATGCATGTACATTCTCCTGTGAATCCAAACAGTAACACTCCCGTACAGTCCGGTCTCGTCGTCTGATGTGTTGCATATCTCGCCTAGGGGTGGTAAACGTCAGACCCCAGTAGCTCGATAAGTCGTGTCGATATGAAGTCTATAACAGTTCGAGAAACTACTGATAACTCTTACCAGTAAATCTCAGCAACCCTGGCCAGGGATTTCCGGTTATAGCCAATCGAACACAGCACAACATCAACTCCCTATACCGGGAGAGACGAATCCCCTCCTATCGCTCATTGCCTCCATGTGATTCGGGACTGTACCCAAAAGCCACCTTTTTGCACGCCCTCTTGGACGTGGTATGATGGAAATCAAAGCACAGTGGGAATCACACAAGACTCTATGACGATCTCAGGTCAACAGACTACTATGTACCAGTGTCACCGGAGAACTGCCATCTGACGTATGGTATAATACCATCTGGGAGTTCTCGGCGAGTCCGTCCAGTGTACCCAGTCTCCACTGAGCACCCGTACACCATCCTTGATGTCAAACACCGATGGATATGGGATCATCCATCGCCCATCATATGGGTCAAGATGCGTATACGCTAGTCTACTCTGGTGTATCGATGCCCTGTCTCGATACACCCTCGACTAGGAACAGTTATAGGATGTACTCGTCGACTACCATGGCCCCACTAGTATGATCTCATCATAGTCCCAGTAGTCGAGTACGTATCCTAAGGGCTTTATCAACATGTGACATAGAGACAATCAGAGTACATGTTAAGATAAAGTGCAACCAGATAGCATACTATCATGTCGAGCAAGAAAGTCCTCCCTATATATGTCCTAGCATCCACTACAATATACATCGTATGTACAGTAATGGCCTCTAGGGCATACATATAACTAACAATAAATAGACATAAGCTACTTGTCCACTATACTTCCGCTTCTCCCACTGACTACGACAACCCCTCTGGCAGAGTCATATAGACATGCACTTCTAAAGCTAGTTCAGAACGACGCTATACTCATCCTCTTGCCGGGTCTCATAGTCTGGAACAACAACAATGGCAAGTCTGGGTAAACAAGAACCTCCTTGTCACCGTATTTGAGCATACCGAAGTACCTCTCGAGTCCCTGAGGTTACCCACCATATCTGCGGAGTGGCCAATGGAATGTCAAACCAGATTGAATCTTTAGGTTCTTATCAAATTTTCAGTAATCGTTTGCGGTTCTGGAATCACTTCCAGTTCTACCATACTCCCACTTCTGTTTTCTGAAAAAATCCATTTTACTTAAAACTGTGGTGAGTCTAGAACAATATCACTATTGATCTTTCAGATGGTAGAAAGTCAACCCTCGTCATAGCCTGGGTCAACCCACAAACAGCCTTTACAGAAACGTGTCTTGAGTTATCCCGAGTCTGGTTTTAAGCATAAGCCGGACAACTCCCCGTACCTTAACATTGTTAAGATATGAACCGTTCTATATCTAATATAGAAACAGAGGCACTGATTTAATTGGAACCAGATTCAAATCATGCAGCTGTCTCCATTGCATGTCAACTAAATGGAAGGAGGCCTATCAGCGTTACTCAACTTAGGAATGCATCCAGATATGAGTAACCTGAAAGAGAAGCAAGTTCTCTTAATCATTATTATCAACTGAATACCATACACAAGTATCTATTTCTTCGATCACCTTGAAGAATCCCGATACTTGCAACACCTGGTTCTCTACTTTATTTTTATACCTATAACTTCTCAAAACTTAGACGTTGCATTTCTACGAAATACATGTCTAAGAACTAGAGAAGTCACAAGTAAACAGAATACAGTCCGAGCACCAACCCCTCTGTTCTCATGGACACTGGACAACATACAATACTCTGTATAAGTCCCGTGAGTCTAATAACTCATTTCCTGTGTGTCGTAGGTTGAAAACTGTACTTATGGTTAGGAAGAATTACACCGCTGTTTAATGCTCCTTACCTAACCATCCACTGATATAGGTAAATGTCATAGACATAATTTCAAAAAGGTATATCTCACTCTATAAAAATAGACGTACAGATATATTAATTTGAAATTGGTGCACAACAACGGATATTCAAAACCAAATATTTGCCGTCCGGCAAACTACCCAGGTGATTTCCTCAAATATCATCAATTACAACGAATTCCGATATAATGAGGATGATCACCTAATTCCCAATAACTTACTCCCACTCATCATCTGTAAAACCACACAGATGTGAGAATCATATCTGGTAAATACATACCCTGGAGCAAGTGTCTAATTGGGAAATCAGTTTTCTTTTAACAATACACAGTGAAACTGAAATATTGAAATGTTTCGAAGGGGTATCCGGGTATTCCTAGTAATGCCTCTTCCTTTATCAGATTCACAACTATAACCGTATATTTCTTTGCCATCTCTCCAAATCCCTTTATATGTCTTTAGTCATTACCTTCTGTACACCCCTTTTTGCTAAATGGTTTTCTTCCTTCCCTACCGTTCGGCACCAGCCTATGGTTTGGAAGAAGACTATCCAATAAGCATAATGGGTGTACTGTCCTAATCCTAGGAGCACTCGCAATGCGAGAGAAGGTGAAGATAAAAGACAACCGAATAAACCTTATTCCTATTTCTCCTGAACCAGAATCCATCCCCGAACTGGAACAAGTTCCTTCGAGTTCGTATATAACCATACGATCGAGTATCCAAATAACTGTGGATCTTTGTAGTGATACGGAGTTTCCTGGAGAAATACAAAGGTGAAGTAGGAGTGGCGATGAAATACTTAGTTTGGTCGTGAATAGCAGTCGCAGTTTACTTTGCCCTCTTACTAATCCCTTTCTTTATCTTTACTTAATACCTTCTGTACACCATCGTTAGGCTAATTGGTTTTCTTCATTCCCTACCGGTCGGCACCTGCCTATGGTTTGGAAGAAGACTATCCAATTTGCGTAATGGGTGTACTGCCCTAATCCAAGGAGCACTCGCAACCTGAGAGAAGGTAAAAGGAAAAGACAATTGAATAGTCTTATTCGTTTTCTCCAGAACCAGAAACCATCCTCGAATAAATTCTTTCGAGTTCGTATATAACCATACGATGGTTTTATCCAATGGAAGTGGACGTTCGTAGTAATACGGGGTGTTCTGGAGAAAAGGGTAAAAGTAGGAGTGGCAAAGAGGTTTGCAACTCTGACAATCCAAAAGCCAGTGTTTAAGAAAGTTCGGTTAATTTGGTCACTGAGTCATAGTCAAGGGTCGGGTCATGGTCACTGCCAAAGAGAGAGAGAAAAGAAACACTCAGCGTGCACTCTACCCTAGATCAGAATGGTTATCAATTTATCCAATCAGGAAACCTCCCACTGTAACCTCAAATTCTCCTCCAAACCTGAAAGAAGAATTAGTCGGGATCACCCGAGGAGTAAACCAACTCATCAGTGGGAATCGGGATCCAACTATCATCGCATGATAATGTGATGGAATCCACTCACGTTATCACACTCCAGAAGGTATGCGCATATCTGGCAAGTTCCAGTTTCTTTAGAAACTCCCGATGTGATTTTTACCCCATGCTCTTATGACCTTGACTTTGGCCCACAAATCATAAGTCACATGTCAAGTTCTACCCGTCATTATCCAGGTTGATTTGAACCCACCCGTACCTACCCTTGACTTTGGCCAACAAGGCAGTACGACTGTCCCAAACCAACGCATCTATCTATGCTGCATATGAATATCCAATAGCTACCAATCACTGTGCCTTAACTTTGGCCAACAAACACAGCTTGAATACTATTGACTATCCATATGAAATGACGGAGGGCTACGAATGGTTTTTGGCGAAAAACCTTTAACGTAATGAACTTGATATCGTTGAAGGAACCGGATAGCTTTTATAAAAATATAGTGACGAAAACCTTTGCTAAAGAGGTCACTCCCGGTGAAGGGATCTCGGCCCTTTCCGCGTAGAATGAGGTGCGGGATATTCCAACTGAATACCACGATGCAAAGCAAAAGGCAATCGGCTATAGTGAAGTTATTGCCCTGACGCAAACTTCTGTCCAAGGGGTAACTCCCGGTGAAGGGATCTCGGCCCTTGCCTCGTCGACTGAGGTGCTGGATATTCATAACCGAATACCACTGTGCAAAACAAAAGAGAACGCCTTGCAATAACAGATTTTTAAAAATTGTTCCAACAACATCAGAATAGGTTTGTTTAGCTTGCATTGATCCGAATCAACGCAGTCCCATCAATTGATCACACCAATAAAAAACGAAAATAATGATGTACGTATATGCCATCCGCATTCGCCACGGGGTCCCGTCATCACCCGTTAGGTTACTTAACTAACGACAGAGCGGGGACTGGACTAGCGCGGATGCAAAACATATACAACATCTACTAGTATATATATCAATTTATAATATTCGCTCATGGCGTGATAAAATGCATGTAACACTTTGAAATTTCGTTTTAATGTTTTTCGTGTTAATTAGAAATTGTGCGTGTTATTATATATGTGTACATAGGATTATTAGTTATTTTAGTCGGGTTTACCCAAATTGGAATTTTCCTTGATGTAGCTTACACTTGCACACTTAGCCATTTTGGGACATAGGTTAAAGTTAACCATTTCATTATTGTATGGTTCATAATTAATTCCCCATCCTTTTATCAAACTAAACCTTTTTTTTAAAATTCAAACATCCAAATAAAAAAATGAAGCATGGTGTTAGGTAGAAAATTGACTTTTGACCCCATTTTCCTTCTCTTCTCTTTCTCTTTCCCCCATCTCAGAATTCTGCAGAAATTCCAACAGAAAAACCTTGCTTTTCTTCATCTTTTCTTCTCTTTTTCACTTCTCTTTGATCTCAACCCAAAACCCTACACAAATCAACACTTTTCCTTCACAAAACCTTAGAAAAAGGGGTCTATTTGAGGTGTTTGGTGGTAGATCTGCCCACTTTAGGTTAAAGCTGGAACTTTTGGTTTTTCTAAGGTCATTTGAAGGTATAAATCTCACTCCTAGCACCCTATCTCCATAACTTGCATGTTTAGTTTCAAAATATCACCTTTTTATGCAATTTTAGTGCTATTGAAGGGATTTAGTGATGATATGTTAAAATTTATGTTGTTGTGGCTTGATTAGCTTGTTAATGAGTTATTAGTGTGGTTTTTGACCTGGGTTTGCTTCAGGTTCCACAAAAATACTCTAAATGTTGCGCCACGGCAGCGCCCCGGCCTCTTGCTCGAGGCCAAAATGCGGAATAAAAATTTTCCTTACTCGGAAACCGGCGCTACCGCGGACAATGAAAACCCGGATCGTTTACCATTAACCTAAACTAGCTAACTAGAGATGGGGTGAGAAGTATACCACGAGATCCGAGTCCTCCGGTCTTCTCTTCAACGTCCCGATCTCCCGCGGAAAGTCTTGACTCCGTATCGTCGCCTCCTCGCCGGAAAGGGCACCACAACGCCTTCTTCTTTTACGGGCTCCCGCCTCAATACCGAGGCAACTCGCGCATGAAGCCGGCAACTCGACATGCTCAAGATGTGCTGTAGAATGTGTAGTAGATTGTCTCACTTGGGTTTGTTGCCATTTGTGGATGATGGAGGAAATGAGATTAGAAAAATGGTGCTTGCATTTTTCTAGCATGAATGAGATCAAGAAATGAAACTCAAGCTCTCTTCTTCTTCTTCTTCTCTCTTTGTTTTTTCTCTCTTGAAAAACTTATCATCTAGTAAGCATGAGAATGGTGGAGGAAGAGAAGAAAAGAATAACAAAACCATCACCTTAGAAGGAAGGTGAGTGTAGGAAAAGGTGGAGGGTAACCACAAGCAAAACATCATCATAACCAAATCACATCAACTCTAATCCACTTCTAATCACCAAAAAGTATGAAATGAATGGTATCTAAAAAGGTTATCATAATAAATCATTTGCAAGAAAAACCTCCACAAAGTGTTATTTGCAAAACTGCAAATAACCCCCTCCATCAGAAAAGTCCGGCCGGGAAAGAACAAAGGAAAACCGGCCGGAACGGAATGCAAACTGGCAACTCCAGAAAACTGGTCCCATAATAAATTACAGGAAAACCCCGACACTGTGCATACACACCCGCATTTGTATTCCGACCGGATACAAATGCAATGAGACAAAATCTACACTGTACTAAACTAGCACCGGCTTAAACCAAAGCCGGCTAGTAAAATCCGTTCGATCCTGATCCGTGCAATACCGCACGTATCTGATCGAACCCTGCCATATCACTATACGGCCACTAGTACAAAACTGTCCGATCCTGATCCGTGCAATACCGCACGTATCTGATCGAACCCTGCCATATCTCCATACGGCCTCTACAGCGTTTCGCCCGAAACTTGAGTAGCTGAAAGTGTGGTGGACTCTAAAGACTCGTCAATACTATGGCTGTGGATTTAACCACTAGCACGTCAGAGGTATAAGCCAATACGTGACGGGCCACCAGCTATTGACCAAAAGGGACGTCGATGAGGAAGCTCACCCCGACACCCAACTGAGCCTGTCAGTGACAATATCCGTACAGTCCGGTCCGTTCGTCTATGAGTATCGCATGGCGGGCCTAGGGGGTTGGTAAAAGTCAGACCCCCAAAAGCGGTACAAGTCGTGTCGGAGTGTAGCCCAGAACGCCCTGAGATACTACTGGAATACCTACCAGTAAATCTCCTGCCTCGGCCGAGGGCTTTGCGTAATGGCTCTCCTAGACACAGCGCGACCTCACCCCCAATACCGGGAGAGACGAACCCCTGAAGATCCGCTCACTGCCTCCATGTGGCTCGGGACTGTACCCAACTAAAACCTGTTTGCACGACTCCTTTGAGCCGTGGTAGGGTAGTAATCAAAGCACAGTGGGAACTCACACAAGACAAATGACGATCCTCAGGTCGATGAACTAACCTGTACACATGTCACCAGGGAACTGCTATCTGACGTCTGGTATAAGACCAACTAGCAGGTTCCCGGCGAGTCCTGTCCGGTGTACTCATAACCCAATGAGCACCTGTATACATCTTAGGTGAACCAACTGACACCAGTGGCTTGTGAGACCGGCCACCGCCCCTCGTCGGGGTCTCGACTGTATACACTAGTCTACTAATGGAGTATCGATGCCCTGTCTCGAAACTCCTACGACTAGGGACCTTTTAAGGATGTGCTTATAGACTACCAGCTCCCACGTATATGATCGCCATCATACTGCCGGCAGTCAAGCAAGAATCCTAGGGGCTCTATCAACGTGTAATAGTGACATGTCAGGTCACCTAAAGCAGCACATGATGATAAAGATAAACCAGATAGCATACTATCATCTCGAGTAAGACTGTCCTACTGGGATAGGTCCTCCCTCAATCATTGCAATCACGTGCCTGTGATCCAATAATTGACTCTGAGGGCACTATCTCCAACAATCTCCCACTTGCACTCAAGGCTAATTATTGCGATGCCGCATACTCACAGCCCGTGTGATACCGAACACCCAACTCCCCTACTTGTCAGTTTCACAAAACCCGTTTGCGAAACTATTGCGTTCGAGGAATAGCCTCAGTGAGTGGATCCGCTGTGATGTTTCTTTCTATGTCTCTCTATATCTCAAGTTCGCGGAGAAAGCCATCTCCCGAAATGAGCAATACCTGTCTTAGAACGTCTGGATGTCTGATGGGACTTAGCTCATAAATGAACTCCAAATCCAAACTTCTTAGACTGTATCGTCAACTGAACTTAATCAGTATCCTGCGCCATGCCACCCTCAGTATTGCCTTGGACCACCTGTCCAAAATACTGCCCCTCGTCAGAAGGAAAACTATAACTCTGACAACCTCCTTGTCATCCATGTCACCTTGGAAGCCTGGAATGATAACTGTCTCCCAAATAAGGCTGTCGTTATCATATCCCTAGAACATCCACTTATGTTCTAAGACTGCTTCCGACTGTTTCTCCAGGATTGGATCAATATCAACTTATTGCATCTAGTGCAAGAACAACATCTGGTGTGGTACTTGACATCTCATGATTGACTCAATTGTCTAAGCAAGTGATCTGCCAATCATGAGTATCCCTCTCCCCTTTAGTCTATAAGACACCTTTAGAGAGGGTGACTCCATCACCTGCAGGTATACTACCGTGCCAGGAGTCGTCCATTCTAAATACTCATAGAATGCTGTCAAGGTACCCAGATTGGGAAACCACCCAAATCTAGATCTAAACCATAGATCTAGTAACCAGAAGGTACGATATAATATCCAAGTCCTTTGTGGAGAAACCACTGTGTGACGACCAAAGTATAACCGATCGTAGTATAGGAATATCACTTCCTACTACTTTCTCAACAGATCCACCCCTTATTCTGATGACGTCAAACCTATGACTGTCACATCAGAAATAGATGATCTATCTCCGCTACATCTGCTTTATTCTATAAATAGTCATAAGCCTGATGTCCACCAATGCTTCCGCTGCTCCCACTGACTACGACAACCCTCTGGCAGAGTCATATAGACGTGCACTTCCAAAGCTAGTTTAGAACGACGCTATACTCATCCTCCTGCCGGGTCTCGCAGCCTGGAACAACAGCAATGGCAAGTGTGGGTAAACAAGAACTTCCCTGTCACCGTCCTTGAGGCTACCGGAGTACCTCTCGGGTGCCTGAAGTTACCCACCGTATCTGCGGAGTGGCCAATGGAATGTCAAATCAGATTGAATCTTTAGGTTCCTTATCAAATCTTCAGTAATCGTTTGCGGTTCTGGAATCACTTCCAGTTCTACCATACTCCCACTACTGTTTTTGAAAAAATCCATTTTTAATAAAACTGTGGCGAGTCTAGAACAATATTTCTATTGATCTGCCAGATGGTAGAAAGTCAACCCTCGTCATAGCCTGGGTCAACCCACAAACAGCCATTACAGAAACGTGCCTTGAGTTGTCCAGTGTCTGGTTTTAATCATAAGCCGGACAACTCCCCGTACCTTAACAATGTCAAGATATGAACTGTTCTATATCCAATATAGAACCAGAGGCACTGATTTAATTGAACCAGATTCAAATCATGCAGCTGTCTCCAGTGCATGTCAACTAGATGGAAGGAGGCCGATCAGCGTTACTCAACTTAGGAATGCTTCCAATTATGAGTAACCTGAAAAAGAAGCAATTTCTCTTTATCATTACTATCAACTGAATACCATACACAAGTATCTACATCTTCGATCACTTTGAAGAATCCCGATACTTGCTATACCTGGTTCTCTACTCTATTCAAATACCTATAACTTCTCAAAATTCGGACCCTGTGTATCTACGAAACACTTGTCTAAAAACTAGAGAAGTCATAAGTAAACCGAATATAGTACGAGGACCTACCCCTCTGTCCTAATGGACACTGGACAACATACAATACTCTGTATAAGTCCGCTGAGTCTAACAACTCATTCACTGTGCGTCGTAGGTTGAAAACTGTACTTATGGTTAAGAAGAATTACACCGCTGTTTAATGCTCCTTACCTAACCATCCACTGATATAGGTAAATGTCATCGACATAACTTCAAAAGGTATATCTCACTCTATGAAAATAGACGTACAGATATATCAATTTGAAATTGGTGCATAACCGCGGATATTCAAAACCAAATAATTGCCGTCCGGCAAACAACCCAGGTGACTTCCTCAAATAATGAGGATGATCACCTAATTCCCAATAACTTACTCCCACTCATCATCTGTAAAACCATACAGATGTGAGAATCATACCTGGTAAATACATACCCTGGAGTAAGTGTCTAATCGGGAAATC